>JAUBOC010000050.1:8660008-8674512 GCA_032275365.1 Anablepsoides cearensis | reverse complement strand
CCCCCCCCCCCCCCCCCCCCCCCCCCCCCCCCCCCCCCCCCCCCCCCCCCCCCACACCCTCACTGTGACATTGGACTAAATTCATATGAACTCAAACTAAAACTTGTTCTAACTTTTGTGAGATGACTTAGGTTTCTGTATGCTTCTGCCACCTAGTGGTCACTAAGCAGCTCTACAATTTAAAAACAAACTATTTTGCAACTACATTGAAAACCTTTTTTTTTTATTTAATTTAATTTTTTTTTACTTATATGTTTATTATTGTTGAGTTGGTGGTCGTATTTAATTTTACTGTAAAAAATGTCAAATCAATTCAATCTTTTTTAACCAGGAGTTAAAAGTGCAATCCAGCACAAAACAGTACCCTCCACTGAGTCAGTTTCATTATTTCCTCCTTTGTCAGTAAAGTTTTATCTCCGGTCTAACCTGATACTGGTTATCAAAGTGCTCTCTGATAACCAATCAAGACTCCCTCCACTCCCAGTTTGTTTGATTCTAAATTTAACTTGGTTGCTTTTATGCATTTTTCTTGCTGCTCTCTATCACTGATCAGAGCTTGTTGCTATCAGTGTCCCTCCACAGACTGTGTCACATATAGTCCTTTGAGCTTCTTGTCTGAAAAACACCTAATTTTAGTGTAAAGATTTAGTACCAAGCACTGAACAGTACTGTTCTGATGTAATATTATCTGAGAAGCAGACATACAGCCAAAGAATCAACTAAAAGATGAAGCATCTATCAGGTCTTGTTTCAGGTCTTTGTTGGGTTTCTTCCTTTTTTTGCAAATAAAGACATTAAACATTTTGGTTGCATTTATCTTGCAGGCAAACCTGCAGCCACAGGTGTGTGAATAAAGTTCACCAAAAAATAAATTAATACAAGTGGTAAATGGACTGTATATAGCACCTTTCTATCTCAGATGTGCCCCTCATTTATCTATTCACACAGCACAATCAAAAAAGTGACCTAATACTGCTTTTATTTAGTTGATTTATTTGTAAAAATGGTCATGGGGTGCCGTATCATTACAAGAAGAATGTCGACTGCGGGCAACGATAGAGTTTGGGTGGAGATAGCAGCACCTGCAGCACACAGGAGCAGGGAAAGGAGGACAGGAAGAGGTAGGGAAGTTATTTCTAGTAGCAGAGCAGGTTGAGAGGTGGTTATTTAACTTTATTTACTTTTGCGTCACAGGCTCTGAGACGTAACATAAATCTGAGTTAAAGCTGAGTTTTTTGAAAAAAAATCCATGAGATTTCTCTATACGTCTGCTGATACTTTACTCGATTTACAGCTGTGGGTGAACCAGGGCCCACGGTTGAAAAAGACAAAATAGTTGATATGAAAGAATATACCAAATTTAGTGGTGTGGTTCAGGTTTTGAAGGAACGTGAGATTTCAGTCTGCTGTAAAATATACCGGAGAGCGGTGCCAGATCTGTTCCACCGGCTGAAAAAGTTCCACTCGAAAAAAAAAAAACTTTCTGTGTATGAAAATGAAGCACCCAAAAAGTTTAAGCTCTCTACCTCCATGGCTGTACTGAAACAACTTGGGAAAACAATCGCAGCCTCTTCGTTCAGTACGCCCCTCACTCGCTTCCCGGCGTCCGTCACTGCGCCTCCACCTGATTGGGTGGCGTAGTTGCAAAGGGTCAATCAGTACTTAAATCACATTCATTGACTGATGGGAGACACATCAGAGGCAGTGGGGGTTCCGTGTCTTGCCCAGGGGCACTTCAACTTGTGACTGAATAGTGGTGGAATTGAACAGCCAACTCTCTCAGTGGAGGTTAACTCCCCTAACCACTCAGCCACAGTCGCCCAAAAGTTCCCCTCTAAGAGTTTGTAAAATACAAGTGCAAAGTTAGTAGAACAAATAAAGAGTTAATCTAAAAAAATAGAGCTTTACTTTAGAAAATATTATCTAAGTTAAGCAGATGCTTTTTGTTTATTGTGTGAAACTGTTGTGAATAAATGTGTTTTTCTTTTTGCAGACAGTGTCACAATAAACATGAGCATCCTGTCCTCTAGTGGTGAAAATAATCCAATGCAGGTTTTTTAGTAAACTATGACGTAATGCTCCAAAGAAGATCTAATGCTTGACGAAACGGTTTATTGAAGAATACTTTCTTCATCATTACAAACTTCCAAATCCAAGTCCTCTTCCTCATCCGAGTCTTCACTGGAACGTGTTTGTCCTGTCGTCCAATGCAGAGCCCTGAAACAAAGACAAACCAGGACATTAAACACTAAGCTGTGCATGCGCCGCAGCGACAGGTACTCACAGGACGAACGTCTTAACACGTGCAAATAATAGCTGTGTTTTACCCCAGGGAGATGAACAGCAGCAGCAGTGAAGTGGTTAAACAGGTGGCGAGGAGAAACGGGAGGAGGAGGACGACGGAGCGGGGAGAAGCATCGGGTGCAGGGAGTAACTGCCCTCCTGGGAGCAGAGACAGGTCAAATATCTCCTGCAGCTCTGTGTGGCCCACCACAAGCTGGGAGGTCACTTAGAGAGACAGAGAGAGGAGTGGTAAATACGCAGAACAGTTTAGATATGTGACGTAGTTAAAAACACCAGATCTGCAGTTTGTTTCTACTTTGAGAGCTGTTGGTAGAATTATTGGATCAAAACTGTTCAGTTTTCTCCAAATCATTTACTTTTAATGTAATATCAGATTTTAAATATCATTTTGTTCTATTCATGGGTTTAAAAGGTATTAGAATTATTTCATATTCTACAGACTATATTTCCCATAAAGACAACTCTTCTACTTTGTTTTGAAAGTTGATCATTTGTATTTTTTTCAGGTTTCTATTTTGTTTCCACCTTAAATTAAACGAAATGAAAGATTATTCCACCGCTCTGTTGTGAATTGAACATTTTAATTATCAGAATTTGATCATCTTCCAGGTTCGTGGTTGTTTTAGGCCAGGGGTCTGCAACCTGCAGCTCAGGGGCCACATGTGGCTCTTTGGTCCCTCTGCAGTGGCTCTTTAAAAATGTGAACAGAATTTATTTTATTTTTGGGGGGTTTTAAACCACAACAGATATCAATTTGTATGCAAATATGTGATCAATACTAATACAAAAAGTAAATGTTGATTAGCTCATGCTAGCCTGTTGTTTACTTAAATATTCCTTTTTTTTCTATGATCTCTCTCAAATCCATCAGAATTACCTTTAATCGATTTAAAGACTACAAAATAAGAATTAAAAAATAAATATGCCTGAATATCTCAGATGTACTAGTTTTTATGAAATTCAGTATAA
Source organism: Anablepsoides cearensis (assembly GCA_032275365.1). Taxonomy (NCBI): domain Eukaryota; kingdom Metazoa; phylum Chordata; class Actinopteri; order Cyprinodontiformes; family Rivulidae; genus Anablepsoides; species Anablepsoides cearensis. The sequence continues at coordinate 8,671,239 of JAUBOC010000050.1, read as the reverse complement.
ACTATATAAAATATTTTCTAGTTTACATGAATATAATCTTTTTATTTGTCCTGATGTGTATAATAATAAATAATATAATAATATTCCTTTAGTTTTATAAGTCATCTCCACTGACCGTAAAGGTTCTCAAAAAGGCTTCGTAAAGGCACACGGACCACCAGTTGATAATCACAGTTGTAGCTTGTTTTGCGGCTCCAAACACATTTTATTAGTGAAACAAGGAGCACAAATGGCTCTTTTGAACATAAAGTTTGCAGACCCCTGTTTTAGGCCATTATATGTGTTTAGGCTGCACTTTGTTGTATTTCAGATGTGATGTATAATTTAGCTTTTACTTGTATTGTGTTTTAAACCGTTGTAAAATGTTAACAGCTGATGGTGAAGCTGTCGCACATTTTGTTCATACATGTGTCACTGATCCACCAGGTGACAATATATGAACCCAAATACAGCTGTGGAACCAATGATAAGTCTTAAGAGAGCAACATGGCAACATGTGACTCATGTTGTCTGTTGAAGGTATGTTCATGGGTTGACTGGGTGATTTTAGTGCTTTAGAATTAGCTTTTGCTAAAAAAAATTTCAGTGCATTAGTGCTTTAGAATTAGAGGACCTAAATATTAGAGTTAGTGTTTTTAGGGCTAGTGGAGTTAATTCTTAGATTAGTGCATTTGAACTGAACGTGTAGCATATCGTCTACTGAGAAGACTGATGACCAAACAAGGAGCAGGTGTGCTGATTACAAACCGAGACCAGGTGGGAACAAAGCACAACTCAAAACCAGTTGAGAAGAAAAACACATTTAATAATCAAAACTTTAAAACCGAGGTCTTCAACTCTGTTCTTTATGTCCCACTGTCCTGCATGTTTCAGCTGTTTCTCAGCCTCAGCACACCTGATTCAAATCAATTAATTAGCCGATCAGAATGTCACTCATTCATTTCAGTCAGGTGTGTAAGCAGGAAAATAGGGATGTGACAATTCTCTCAAGTCCCTGTTTGATTCAGTTATCAAATTTAAGTTTATGATTCCAGTTCTGTTCAATTGGTTTGTTCAACAAAAGAAATTGTAGCTGTTTTATGACTAAATATGTTTCTTTTATTTTAATATCAGCATTTTTTGACCTTGTATCAAACTGTAACTGTCTGTTGTCTTAGTAACATCATAAAACTTCAAATAAATTAAAATGTTGTCACAAGTTCTTTTGTGACCAAAAGTTATCAAGTAGCAAAACATGCAGGACAGTGGGTCACGACCTCTGCTCTAAAATATGAACTCAGGTAAAACCTCACAAACCAATGATGAATTTGAATAAAACACAACAGTTGGGTGAAATCTCTGTAAAACACACAAACTATGTACAATATATTAATTATTGCCTTCTGCAGGACAACAATCATCACAAGTCTCTGTGGTGACTCTGTTACCTGAGATGTAGTAGTAAAGTCTGACGATGGAGCGACCCCCAGAGTAAATCTCACATTGGTAGGTGCCCTGATGCTGCAGGCTGGTTGAAGGGATGGAGTAGAGCCTGTCCACTCCTACAGTCACCTCCTTAAACTGATCCATTTCTTGGGTTTTGACCTGTGTGGAAAGAACAAATAGAACACTTGACCTCTAAAAGGGCAGGGGTGTGGCTAAATGTGGGGCTACGGATAACAAAACTAAAAACCATAACAGCAGTTTAGGATTTTAGTTGTATTACACATTTAAAAAAATATTTTCTGATTACAGGCCTACTAGAGCTGATGTTACTCATGATACAACCTCTGCTCAGATCTTTATAGTTGGTCCTCTCCCATCTTAAAGTCAGATTTATAACTGGAGAGAAGGCATATCAGCTGCTGCCTTCTGTGCCAAAGTTTTAAACAAAATTCTTACAAGATCTGTAGTATGTGTTGGTGATGACCCACAGCTACTACCACACCAAACTCGAGCTCAATATCTGCAAAACTGTCTTATAGCTATTTGTGTTTAAGGTTAATTAGCTGTAGTGACCATCTTGAGTCAGGTTGACTCCAAAAGTAGTAGTTTTTGCAAATTGCATGTAGTTCAATAGGATGTTCAATTGAATACAATTTTTGGGATTAGATGAACTCAACAACCAGATTCACCCAAAATTCTGATTAAACCAAAAACAATATTGTTTTTGCAGCTTCATGTGCAGTGGTTAAGGGGATGTTCTTCAATGAATTTAGACACGCGGTCTTTTGCAGTTTGTCTCACTGTGTTAGAATATTTGAGGATTTTTATATGACTTCATGGATGTTTTCAGTTCTTTTTTGTTTGTTGTCTCATTTTGGTCCGACTGCATCTCTCTATGGCATTTTATGGGGCGCAAAGTGTAAAATAAAATGTAAAAAAAAAATATCCCTAACACATTTTCATTATTTAGCTTACTTTTTTTCATGTTTGTTAAAATGTCCCACTATCAATTTATTGTTATTTAGCTCAATGTTCTATTTTTTTTTTTTTTTTGCTATTTTTTAAATAAAGGTAAAAAAAACATGTAAATATTAAATGCTAAACCTAAATTTGCAAAGGTAAACATAAAAATTAAATCCTAAATGTTGAATTTATTATTTAAGTATTTCAGAATGGAAGGCAGTCCCTGCTATTATTGCTCGGCTAGCACGTCATCATCCTGAGACAATAGCAACCGCTAACGCTTGAACGAAGCTAAAGCTTCCTTACAAGATATCAAACTTGCAATTGTGGGCCGTGTCTGTGCTGCATTTCAAATTGCTGGACCACAGGTACCATCCATATTATTTTCATGGAACATTTTGAATTTAAATTCAATACCTTCAGCAGTGTTAGAAGCATTAGCAGCTGTTAGCATTAATTAACCAGGATGATAGCTAGCTGCTTAAACGTGTAGTAAAAATAGCGAAATGTAAGAATGAGAAAAAAAAATGTTAAACATTTTTTAACACTCGGAAAATGAGCTAAATAATGAAAATGTGTTAGTGACATTTTTCAACATTTTATTTTACACTTGGTGCCAGATATGGCTCCACTGTTTTTTTTCCTCACTGCTTGTTTTCAGTTTTTGTGGTTATTTTATGTCTCCTCATATTTTGCTTCAGTGTTTTATTTGAACCATTTTGCATCTATTGATGATCTTGTGTCAATTTTTGACAATTTTATTGCATTGTGGCCAATTTTTCAATATTATTAGGGGTGTTTTGTGTTTTCATCGCTTTGCTCGTTTTGTCTTGTAGCCATTTCACGTAATCCCTTTTTTGCTCGGTTAGGATCTCATTTCCAGGACTAAAACAGAGGCCGTAACGCCTGGAAACAGAGCTGCTTTGTGCGTTAACACAATGCTGAGGTATAATCTTAATGAATAAGTGCTGCCCCTGCATGAATCATCAGATGCTGAGCTTACCTCTTCTGCAAACCTCCAGATCACCTCAATGTCAGCGGGCAGGTCAAAAGGCACCTCGCACCACATTCGGCTCCTGCTGTTCTCCATAACTTCAATGTCTTCGACTGAAATATGCACAAGGCCACCCACCCAACCACCCACACACACACACAGACCGACACACACACGCAGAGATAACATTCACAGGGGGCAGCGCTTGCAGTCTGAGCCTTTCTTAATGATAATACATAAGCCCAGTCTCTGAGGAGTGCAGTAAAAGTGATGATATGCTAAAACATCGGCTGAGCTGTACAGTGGTGATAGGAACACCATCGTGTGTGTGGGAGTCAGCCGTCACCTTACATAAAGAAGCCAGTGACTTAAAGAATACCTCGAGGGCTCTGTGTAAAAGATATAATGTGTGGAAATAAAACCTTTCCACCGTCTCTGTTTCAAATCCTGACTTTTTTTTCCCCCCTCCTAAGAGCTTTTTGAAGGATCAAAAGCAGAGCCTCGCAGGGATCAGGACTTAGAGAGTGTGAAAATATAGATATTTAAGGATGTGTCAAGTCTGGATTAGCATGTCCTCTTTTTGCAAATTTGAAAACTGCGATGCACCAAACCTCACCTGGACAGTCGAGGGGGAACTCGCAGGAGTCATACTGGCAGGTTATGCAGTTGTACACGGCTCCTAAGATCTGAAAACCTGATGGAGAGTGGGAAGCTGGCACTCAGAAAACTGGGTTAGGTTTGGTTAAAATGTGAAGAGGAAACAATAATAAAAAAAAAAAATCAGAAAGGCACTAACCGCATGGAGGGAAACACCCAGAAACTGCAAAAAAAAAAAAAAAAAAGACATTTTACCCTCTTTATCTGATTTACTGCAGCATCTATAAGTAAGTCAGGTGAATCTGACTGCTTCCTTTTAGTCTTCACAGAACCTGAGAATAACTAGATCATTACAGCGAGATTAAAGAGTTCAGAGGGAGCTGTAATGACCCAATATGTGCCTCGCTTTAGATGAAATGATGAAGGAAAAGAGGTAGAGACCGCATCTCACCTCTAGGCAGTTTGGAGGCAGCTGCGATGAAATTGTCTGCTGCTGTCTGCAACCTTGTCTCATACACGCTCTCTGATGGATGGAGAGGAAGAGGAGGGGGAGGAGGAGGAGGGGGGGGGGGAAGGAGGACAGAGATATTTGGCTCAATGCATCTTTGTGAATTGCAAGCTTTAGGGCATCATAGTCTCTTTTTTATTTATTTATTTTTTACAACTCTTGGTCTTTGACCTTGCTTAACAATTCAGACTCATTTACTGATGCAGCTTGAGAGAAGTGAACTGTTTGGTTACCGTTGTTCAGCTTCTGGTCAAACTCTTCAACCAGGGGCAGGATCTCTGCGTCTAGGATCTCCTTTAGGTTTTTGTCATAGCCTTCACCTGGGAAAAGGAGACGTTACCGCCAATGAAAAGCCTAGCATTCTGTTCCTCAGGGGCAAAAGTTTGAAACAAAACATCCCCACCCAATTTAATTAATGGTCTACATGTGACTTTTGTCTGTGCATTAAATTTTACCTCCATATCTTTCAAACTGACCAAGTCGTAGCCATTTTTGCGTTAGGTAAAGTAGTATTAGTTTACATAAATTGGGTTGACTCCAGTACATGATGCCAAAGTTTCAAACTCAGATCTTTAATGATCTGTTAGAGCTTAAAGAGTTGAAAATGACTCTCAGCTACTATCACACCAAAGTTTAGCCCAAAACCTGTGAAACTGTCTAAGTGATGGTTGTTTTTGTGGTATAGTTGATTAGATGTAGGCATGTTAAATCAGGATGATTCTAAAAATGCCAACCTAATGATTACTTTCAAAGTTTCATTAAAATACACTGGTTCATGAGATCCTTTGCTAAGTAATTACATAACCTGCAGATGACAGCTGTTAAAACTAAAGCGTAAAGAGACTTATTCTCCCCATACCAACTCTGCCAGCCTCAATCACGGTTTCATTTGTGTTGAAGATGCGGTCCAGCTTCTTGAAGCACTCATCCACGTTCCTAACGTTGTACCCGGTCAGGACATGGCCCCAGCACAGCCGCAGACTGTCTTCCACGTCAACAAAGCACTGATAGCAGCCCAGAGAGCAGCGGAGCAGCAAGCTAGCACACGCGAGCCACAAAGCGCTTGTGCACATTTTAATTGGGCACGAGCTTTCAAACTCAAGATAAATATGTTTTCATTCAAACCCTGCTCTCGTGGTGACCGCAGGTGCAGGGAATTCCAAAGGTTTTCTTGCAGCATGAGCAAGCTGGGGTGTTATGAGCGTGGGTTCTACATGCAAATTAAGCCGGTGCTCCGGTTTGAGAGGGGAGAACACCTTTTCCCTCCGTTCTATTGTCTCTGGTCCCCCATTTCCTGCTGCCTCAATGCACCAGTTTTACTGCATAGCTCAGAGATGGCGTGAGCCAAGGAGGGAGGTGGCGGCGGCGGCGGCAGGGGCGGTGGGGGGAAAGAGGGGCAGATGAAAAGCGAGTTAAATGCTTATGTATGTGTAGGGATAAATGGTATCGGCACAAGAACCCAGGAGAAATTGACTCTAGTAAATAAATGCCAGAGCTGCAACACGCAAGACGCCCAGGGCCAAAATCATAATGAAGCGGGGGAACAAAGGGACAACAAATTTCATTTTTTCGCGAGGCAGAGAAACGACACATTCTTGCTGATGAAGTTGGGGTGGGGTGGGGGGGAATCTGGAAGTAAAGACAGGACAAATGAGGAAGGGGTGGGGAGGACACGGAGTGACAGACGAAGAGGGAGACGAGGAGGGAGCGGGACTACAAATCAAGTCGACTGCCTCATCACATCCTGTATCCCCTCCACACACACACACACACTCATCTCCCATCCTCCCCGTCCCTCCAACCCGCTCCCCCTCCCCACCCCCTCGCCTCCTTCTCCTCGGTCCCTCGCTCCTGGTGCATCTCCATGGCAACCAGACAGGGTGCCTAATACACGAACTTAATATATTTCCAGTGGCAGGGTGAGCTGGGTACTAATGCATTCATCTGTCTCCACACAGACAGGCCAATCAATATCAGGCAAGAATGTGCTCCGGGACTGCCAAAGTCTGAGAGCTAGTCAGATGGCTGGCTGTGGAAAATCCCTAAATTTGAGTGTGTGTTTGTGTATCTGCCTGTTTTTTTTTTTTTTTTTTGTCGGGGTGGATACAAAATGTTTTCTGTTACAAGGACATTTTGATAAGTATTCCCACATGTGTGCGCAGCTCTGTGAGCTTTATAAGATGAAATGTTTTTAATTACCAAGAACTTCACAGGTTTTTCTGTTCAGTAAAAGAGATAAAAGTTTTTACAGTATTGGACAGAACTTAATTTGACAGTTTTGGTCTTTTGAAGTGGGGTTCTTTGGAAAAGTTATGAACAAGGACTGTCTAACCTGTTGTAGATAGGACTTGAAGAAAAAAAAAAAGTTTGAAGAAATAGTTCATTTCTGACCAGATTAATAAAAGCTGCTGACAACTCAAATTTTAGTGCAGTTTGAATCCTGTGTAAATACTCTTTTTATATATATTTTATTGTATTTTATAAATTGTTTCATCATAAATTGTGCAATAGAATAGAAAATAGCTGTATCACCTCCAGTGCAGCCTGGAATATCATAATGTTTTTATTGGAATAAATGTAGACTGTGATGTAAAACTGACAGGGATGTAAAGTTTATAAAGTAAAGTTCATATAATGTGAGATAAAATATTATACTGGGTTGATTAAAAACAGTAGCAGTCTACTCAATGAAGTCAAATTAAACTATTTTCCAAACTGAGCTGGTTCAAAGAGCTATCTACAACAGGTAAGATATTAATTCTTCATAACCTTTTCTCAGAATCTCTTTTCAAAAGATTTAGTCTTTTAGTTAAGAAAATAAATAAATAAATAAATAAATAAATGCACACACACAGCACTGTTTTATTAGCCCACTGAAGATGGAAATATAAAAAGGAACAGAGCAACTTTTGCAGCACAAATAATAAACTTGAGCTTGAGTTTGGAAGGCGACACATAAGACGGGGTCACAGCCCTCGGCTGCCTTCTTATTGGCCCCCAGCGGAGGCTATAACACAAAGGCAGCCAATAGGGCCGGCCCCCTGACAGCGTCTGTGCTGCAGGACAGACGTCGTTTCTTTCTTGCTTCAGCCTGAGAAGCTCTAACATCTTCTGCTTCTCTCGCATTTAAAGCGCTTTTAGGAGAAACCTCAAACCTTACATAGAAGACAAATTTCTCTGGGGGAAATTATGACTACAGAATATTCATTTATTCATACGTTGAAACTGAATGCAGCCCTGTTCCCGAGGACCTCACCTGTGACCTGATTTGACCTCACAGGTTAAGGGTCTCAGGGACAGAGGGGCATACGGTAAAATTAAAACACACAGGGAGGGTGTAAAAACGAAGCCATTTATTCCACAGAAAAGCCCGGTGGTGAAATAAAAAAAAAAATTAAAGAATAAAAAAACAACGTATTAACAGAAAGGACCGCAGAGCCGCAGCACCGAGACAAAGACATGACCTCATCTGACATTTGGATTCTGCGGCACCAGCCGGGCTCCTGGTTTCGCTGCGCATCAGAAACTAACCCGGGCGCTTTAATTAAGGCGTAAACTGCTGCAATAAACACCACATTATTTATTCCAGGGCCAATCTTGTGCTTTTTCATCACAGCAATCAGATACAGCAGAGAGCACAAAGAATCTCAGCAATGCATCATGTGAATTAATTGTGGAGGAATTAATTAAAGGGAGACGATTAGCTTGAACCTGTTGGTAAATATCACAGGCATTTTCCAACATGATTAATTGAGTTTGCATTGCCTGATTCAACTGTTTACAGCCTTTTTTTTTTTACTCCGTTAGCTGAGAATCTTTTGAAAACATCAGATTAGGACACAATTAATGAGTCAAAAATAAAACTGATTATCTTGAAGTCTTTATGATAACAGAACAGATAGAATGAGCATAAGTCAAGAAGGCAGACAAAATTGCTAAATCTTTAAAAAACAAACCATTTATTTCATAGACTTGTTTCTGTAACGATTGATTTATTTTCAACAGCTTACAAAGAAAATATAAGATTTCCACTTTTCAAACACCTGATTGACATGAAGCGTAAAGATCTTCATAGTTTAGAAAAGATCTAAATTAAATGATCTTATAGTTTTTACCATATTATCCTATAGCGATTTTATCACTGGTTTTGTTCAGATTGGTCCGTTAATATATAAAAAACAGAAACTATCGTCTGACTTGCAAATCCAGCTGAAACTAGAGCAAAAACAAAAAAAAAGACACAAAGAGAAAAGCATGCATCTTTGCATGACTGTTTTGTGTATTTTTACTGATGAATGGGAGTCAAATTAATTGTGTAAAAAAAAAAACATACTACAAGGCGATGCCACCCGCTGGTAGACAGACAGAACGACATGGACAGACCGGAGCAGACTGCATGTGCTCATACATGTGGAAACGAAGAAAAAATTAGTTTCTTTTAATGACGCTGCACATGCAAACGTGTTTTTATTCTAGTTTTGTTTTTTATGTTTGTTTTTAAACACAAATTTAGATGCAACGCATCACCATCACAAACTGTCTAATCATATATAATATTTGTTACCTGCTGTTTCACTTCATAAACTACAGGCCTCAAAATTCTGGAAATCTGAGGTTTGACATATGTTTGATTTAAATTTTTTTATGTCTTTGTTTTAATTGTACGTAACAGCCCGAGCAGACCGCTGAACGTGACAGACATGTCATTACTGGAACGAGTTATGTTCTTTTTTTTTTTTGTCTACTGATGGATTTGAGGTTTTATCTAAATATTGTCAAGTATCAATAAAACAAAACGCTCACAGGTCAGAATCCAGCAGGCGCAACGTGGACTGCGTACACGCACGCCGCAAAGTGATCAATCATGCCCTTTAAGTGACTCGACAGCTGCCAATTTTACAACAAAAGTACGGTAAATCTACAGGTAACGAGGTGCTTATTGAGCGTAACACGCAGACATGAGCTCAGCAACATGCAGCACTAGGTGATTAACAACAACAAAAGCTCATGAGGACGGATCCGGTCGTGAATTTGAAATTCTCGCATGACTTGTTTTAGTATTGCCGGTGAATTTGAAGCGGTGACGAAGTTTCAGACAGAATTGCATCGAATTGCAACAGAAAACAAAAGCTAGATTTACCTGAAAAAAAAAAAAAAAAAAGGAGGGATTCACCTTACAGTCAGCCTCTTCTTTTCTTCTCTTCTTCCAGGCAGGGTGATTCTGATTCACCACCTCTCTCTGATGCTCTCTGCTGGGGCCAGACAGGGAGTCCAGCAGCAGGTAGGTTACAGACAATAGTATTGATTCCATTATTCTGCTCGCTACCTACCTGACAACATCTCTGCAGCGCCGCTTCACCTTTTGTCTCTGCAGGGCTGCTGTCACCGGAACACCGCCGGGCTGCAAAGGAGAGAAAAATAAAGAGGAGATACGTAGAGTCAAAGGAAAGAGAGGGGAAAAGAAAAAAGAAAAAGCAGGTGTGTGCACAAGCCGGAACACATGAACACATGTACCCTTCTTCATCCTTTGCACGCCTTTCCCAAAAAACCTCACGTCTCTCACACACACACATGCACACACACTCACTCACGCTCACTCTTCAGTCTGTGCGCTACGTTTGTAAAGACGGGAAGAGAGTGCAACGGGTGCATGCGTGTGTGTGTGTGTGTTTGTGTGAAAGAGGGGAGCAGTATATGTGTGTGTGTGTGTGTGAGGTGGGGGGGAGGCAGGAGGGATGTGGGGATGAGTGGAGAGGCTACAGAGGCAGAGAATGAGGATGGAGGGGGAGGGTCAGAATCTCTAATAGGATGTGAATTGAGAGAAAATATGAAGCCTGGGAGTCTCATGAACCTAAGAGCCCCGACATTACTGCCTCCTCCTGTGTGTACACCAATCATACCGTCATCAAATTGATTACAGGATTTATGGTGTGGCTCTAACGCCACGGTAAATTGCAGCTGGAGTGACATCAAACACATTAAATAAACCCATCACGGGAAGCTCTGCCAATTAGAAAACGTGTCTTGATTATGCAGCTCGTCATCAGAGTTGTTCGCTGCGCACTTAGCAGCCAAAGCGGTCCGACGAAAATGCAATAAATGCCCGTGACGTTTCCCCCACAACTGATACGCACGCTTCCTTTTGTGTTGCATAAAAACTTTACAACACTTTCCCCTCCGTTTAATGCTCTCTAATCTGCTCGCGTGTCTAAAGGCAGTTTGGTTCTAATATCTGCGCTGCTCCCTCCGCCGCGGACAGAGAAGTTGGGCTCGACGGATAACAGAATCTCACGGCCCTGAGGGAAATTCAGAAATGAAAGTAAATCTAATTTGGAGCCACTGATTGGCTGTCTCTTCAGTGAGATGAAGCATAAACACTGCAGTTGATGTGGAAGCATCATTAATGGCCCTGAAGTGTTCTGACCATGTTGTACGACAAAGTGGAGCGCAGATGTCTTGCACGTTTTCCTTTTTTTTTTTTTTTTTTTTACAGCAAGTTAGCGAACTGACCAAGAGCTCTGCGGTGGAAAGACGGCAAACACGAGACGTCGGTCATAATAAAGTGGAGTTCTGTCTAAAAGCTGCAAACAGTTAATATGTTAACAGTTATAGATGCTGTTATGGAAACAATAAATACCTGGACAGGAAAACATGATAAAGAAGTCACGCACTCCCGTGAAGAGTTAACAGGATTTATTAATCATAGAGGAAAATGGACAGCATCTTCAACATCTGATGGATGCT
>JAUBOC010000050.1:8648844-8659908 GCA_032275365.1 Anablepsoides cearensis | reverse complement strand
ATATTAAACAGAGATATTATGTCGTCTCTCATGGGCTGAAGTAGGTCATGGTCAGATACAGCACGACGCCATAAACAGGGAGTCCTTGGCGTGGAGCACCGTAATCTGAATGGGAAAGAGATGCTAACCATGAAAGCAAGGGTGACACGATGTTAAACTCTTGGCCTGAGGAATAAATTAGGGTCTTGATGGAATGTATTTATATTTACCAGCACAGATGCTCTTTAAACTCTTATCCTTAAAGTGATTAAAGTGTTGACATGCATATCACTCACATACAAAAGTCAAAGAAAACATCTTTTATATTTAAGAAACTTGACATAATACACGATTTTACGCATTTTGTCATCTAAATTTCATATAAGCCAAAGTGAAACAGGAAGTGACATCAAAGGGAAACTCTTTAGGAAAGGAAACTCTCTGGTCTTCTTTTATTTTAACAATATTATTTGAGCTCTTCTTTATCTTTCTCTGATAGTGACTCAAAAATATCTAAAGAAACATCACTTTGTTCTCAACTCTGTTCACATGCAGACATTCCGCTTTGACATCAATTCCTGTTAGTTCACATGCAAATATCTCAACTGTTTATCCAAAGCAGTGTGAAATTCTTTAGCAATGTGTAGCCTTTCCAAAAATGCATTTATGTTTGTTATGAAAACTTGATGTCATAGGCACTTAACCAGATTAATGAGCCAACAGCTAATAAAAAATGAGCTCTTCTTTTTAATAAAAATCGATACAATTTCTTGGTTTACGCAAACATTATTTTTAAAACCTAAAAATCTAAACCGCTGTCAATGTTTTGATACACAGTTTCTTAAACAGAATGTATTTATATATTCATTGCCTGAAGGCAAATCTTTGCCCGTGTTTGTGTGCGTACTTGTTAGTCTGTAGTGTTAGCAAATTATCTCATGAATTAGCAACTTTAGTGAAGAGAAAAACAGCTCAAACTCAGGGAATTTAAAATAAAACGTGCTGGTAGCTGAGATTCCTCCCCGACACCAACAGTACTCAAAGAACTGATGTGTTGAGTCTGGTTTTAAAACTTTGCCCTCAATGGTTGGAGTCAACTCTCCTTGTTAGCAAAATATCTCTCAAAGCACTGGTCAGATTTTAGTGAAACTTTCGGAACAACTTCAGTCTCTAAAATTTCAAGACAGTTTCAACACTGCAACCTACCAATTTCAACACTGTGCTTTATAGCAGCTCATGCTTATTATATTATTTATTATTAGACACATCAGGACAAATAAAAAGACTATATTCATGTAAACAAGAAAAATACTTTATATAGTTTATATTGAATTTCATAAAAACTAGTACATCTGAATTATTCAGGCATATTTATTTTCTAATTCTTATTATTATGTAGTCTTTAAATTGATTAAAGGTAATTCTGATGGATTTGAGAGAGAGATCATAGAAAAAAAATTGAATATTTAAGTAAACAACAGGCTAGCATGAGCTAATCAACAGGTTTTACTTTTTGTATTAGTATTGATCACATATTTGCATACAAATTGATATCTGTTGTGGGTATAAAAACAAACAAACAAAAAAGTTATGTTATGTTTGGTCACATTTTCAAGAAGCCACTGCAGAGGGACCAAAGACACACATGTGGCCCCAGAGCCGCAGATTGCGGAACCCTGGTCTAGCCTTAACATGACTTATGTGTGACCATGCTATACCCCATTACTCTTATGTTTTATATCATGCACCATAAGAATTAAAATGCATTGGGACATATATTCACACGTCTTTTCACTGGAGTAATAACTTCAGTTAAAAACATTACATGTAAATAACTAAAAAACATTAATAAACTGGGTTTAGCTCCTGTATCAGTACTTGTAATTGCGTTTTATTAAACAGCTCATTGCAGTGTAAATTTCATCAGCTAAGTTGCTAAACATTCATTTGAAAACAAATACTTCTGTCGGTGATGAATTTTTAAACTACTCTGACTTAGTTAAAAAAATATATTTTTTTAAATCCTCAGCCATCTTCTTTTTTCCTGTATAATTTGCCGACGGCGCAATAAATCCTGCGGATTTTGAAGGACGCAGCCACTGAATTGAGACACAGCCATTACAAATTTCCTACTGAAAGTGTCTCCAGGCTGCAGCAGAAGTGCTACAGTGGCTGCTACTGCTATTTGCTCTTGCAAAAGAAAAAAAAAAACATTAAAAAAGAAAAAAATGAAAACTTGACAGTGGTGTAAAGGCAAATGCATCAGCATATGCCGCTATGAAATTGAGACTGGCCGCCAGTTCACCAGTCCGATCAGAATTAAACTCCAAAATGAGAATGTCTAAAAATCTATCTAAGTCAGATAATACCTCACTTCAAAATGTTCAAAATAACTTTTTCATACTAGGTAATTTATGATTTAGAAATGGGGTGATAAAATAGATGTTCTGAGCAGGAGTAAGCATGCTGATCTCATGCAACATTTAGTGGAAGCTGTAAAAACAAACTCCCTGAAAATTGAGAACAGCTTGACATGATGTTTGGGAATAAACACAGTCAAACACATCTTCCACCTTTTTATGACAACGATTCTATTTTTCAAAAAGATGTGAGAGAAGAACCTTTTACAGTTTGGGTTAGAATAAAACCACTTCTCACCTGAATAAATAGGACGTAAACACAGATGCCTCTACATGTTAGGTCTTTGCTACTTTAGCAACACTTCAGCGACAAAAGGGAACATATTCTTCGCTTTGAACCTTCGTTAATTCACCACTTTGATGCACTGAAGCGTTTTCCACCAACCTTCTTCATAGCTGCTCTCATGCTGCAAAGTCATGATGATCTAATTTGCATAAAAAACAATATTCTGGATGTGTTTACAATATCTGCTGTGATCTATGTGTTGAGCTTGCTCTAAACGGCGTGTTCTCATGCAGCACAGAGTCCCTGTTTGATCCCGCATTATTGTCTCAAAACCAAAATCAGCTCCAGTATGTTCGCAGCGTCCACAGTGGCGCCCGACTGGTGCAGGTGTTGGTTAGTGCTCATCCCTCTTTTTTTTCCCCCCCAATTGGCTTTAATAAAGCATTGCTCTTCAAGACGCAGGCTATCTGGGCGCCATTTTACTGCAAAGACTGGAGCAGCGTCCGAAACTGAGTGACAGTCTCACATACAGGTGTGTGTGTGTGTGTGTGTGTGTGTGTGTTTGTATGTGAGCCTGCGGCTGTAGTCTGCAGTGCCACTGAGAGACAAAGCACCAGGAGCGCTCCACAGGGATGACATCATCAGTCTGGGATGGTGTCTGCCTCGTCTGTCTCAGGACCGGGATGCTCCAGTTTGCTGTGGCGTCCCAAGAGGTTGTTCAAGGCACTTATTATAGCCGCGGCGCCGCTCTCGCCGCACCCGCTTTTTGCTGAGTTTAATAGTAGGAATTTGTGTCTTGCGAGTTTGTTTCCTTGAGCAGGTGCTTCGGGGAAACGTGTGACGCTTTGTGCGAAGAAAGCTTGTGTGTGTGTGGTGATGGGTGTGTGTGTGGTGGTGGGGGGACATTGTTGCATGACATCTGCTCACACACAACAAACACATGCAGCATCTGTCTGGAAACCAAGCCAAGCAGACCCGGTAGCCAATAATTTTTTGTTTTTTTCTAAGCGATCCTTCGCTACATAAAACAGTGTTACGCACAGAGAAATATGACAATTGAGCTCTCTCCCATCTACTGTAAATTATTCTCGGCCCAAACACCTCGCCTGACGTTCAGCTGTCTGCTCTGGCAGAGGAGTGGCGTTGTGTGGCGGGTAATAAATCTGCGCCGACTCAGCACATTTCTGATACATGCCCTCTTTTTTCACCCTTCCAGGCGAGGAGAATGAAAAGGAGGAGGAGGAGGAGGAGGAGGAGAGCTGGCTGTAACGCACTGCAGATGGTTGCTGTTTCGAACCACCAGTCTGACATGCTGGGGGGTGGGAGGCAAGGAAGGGGAGATGGAAGGAGATGTGTGTGTGTGTGGGGGTGGGTGGGGGGTGGCAATAAAAGGAAAAAATATTACAACAGTGTGGAAGTGATAACATTAAAGCAGTGGGAACATATGTGTAAAAGAATACATCCAGGCTTCTGTGGTTGTTGCAGTAAACATTAACGCATCGTAAAAACCCTGCAAAGCACAGACAGGAAGTTCATGACCTCCGATTTTCAGATGAATATGGATCATGACAGCGGGTCATAAATATTGTTTTTGCATATGTTGTGTTTGGCATGCATGGAAATCAGGAGGAGCGCATTCGGAAGGGAAAATGGATGGACTTCTTATTTGTTTTCGCAAAAGGCTTGCCAACATTTTCCACTGCCATGATGATCACCTTCCATCACGAAAGGCAGGCGATCATCGAATTGTCTCTTCGTCTGTTCCTTTGTCTGTCTGTTAGTAAAATATCCCATCAACCTCTGAGTGAGTTGTAATGAAACTCACATCTGATGCGCGGCTATAGCTGATAGCTATTTGGAGTCAACCCCATCCAATATGGCCGCCACAGACAAGTGACTTTAGCAAACACAAAAAAATTACTATAACTCAATCAGATTTACAGATACAGAGCTAATGTTTGGAGTGGTAGTGGCTAAGAGTCATCTTAAACACTATCTTTGTTCAAAACTTTACAAAAAAATTGGTGGAGGACAAAATATAGTTCTTCAATGAATGCTAATGTTACCATCACATGTTTGTATTTGTTATATTGTTTTTTGTTAGTTTGTTTGTTTATTGAAGTCTTAAAGTCGATTTGATAAGAATTTAAATTTAAAAGTATTTAAAATGCATCAAAGTTATATTAACTATTGATGTACTTTCCGGACTATTAGTTGAACTTTTTTGTCAGAGTTTGGCTGGTTCTGAGATTTATAGTCCAAAGCAACTTATCTACATTTTATTTGCTTTTCTTGAAGCATTTTTTGACTGATGTGTTTAGTTCTTCCTGACTGGCAAGAACCAAAGAGTAAATATTACTGTCTGTAGCCATGAGAGGGCGCTCTAGGCTTGTGGTTTATGCTGTTACTGTAGCCTAACGCTTAAAAAGTGTTAATGAAAAATTTGTGAGGGACTGGTGAAAAGCACAGGTTACTCTTACTGAACTGAAGAAAATGAAGAAAGCTAATCGCGTGTCGCGGAGGGAGAACTTACAGGTAACCTGCTTGTTGGAACCGGCTGGTTGTGTTTGCATTGAACAAAGACCCGCCTCGCTGTAGGTGCTGGCAGGGACCAAAATATTTCAAACGCGCACAATTTATTTAGTTTTATTTGCGACACAACACCAATGGATGAGACCAAACTAAAAGGAAAAGTACCGAAAACTGTATCGGACCATCCAGCAGTATGATGCTAATGACAACAGGGCAGGAGGACAGAGGACGGTAAGCTAATAATGGTAGCTAATGGTAGCTTGTTGCTGTAATTTATTTTTTGGTATCTTACAGATGTTGTTCAGTTGAACAAGTGTGAAGAGAGAAAAAAATTACAGTTGTTGCAAAAGATTCACGTAAGTTAGTCTCATCTGTGTCTCAGCCCAGGCATCTGTGTTATTCTAGATTACAGTAAATGTCTCTTCTGTGCCTTTTAGTATGAAGTGACTTACTCTATCTACGTTTTAGTTTTTTCGCTCTTCATGAAACATTTTTTGACTGATGCAACGTACACTCCAAAGCGACTAATAGTCTGGAAAAAATGATAAACTTTGTTTTGTGAAATAATAACTTATTAGTTTGATAAGATGTATTTAAATTCAGCTGCCCTGTCTTCAAAATATTTGAGCATTTTTAGTCAATTTACTTTACAGACCATGAAGGTTAGCACAGACTAAACTGTTACCAAATCCAAAACACATGAAGCGTTTTGGAAAACGCAGTAAGAAGGTAAAATATGTTTTGTTTTCATGTACATTTTTAGGGTTTCTGCATTGAGAAATGTTGCCTATTCTAAAAAATTTACTTAGTTTATTATAAGCATGCTGTGTTTTCTGATTATAATGTGTTCTGGGAAATGTTTTGATTGATGTATTTTGTATTTAATGAAATATTTTTTTTTGTTTAAATGTTTGCATGATGCTTTTTTTTAAAGTGTGCAAAATTGTATTTTATTTAGTTCAATTTAATGTCAGAAATTAAGTTTTTCTAGAAATTGTTATTTGGGATTTTGTTGATCTAAATGTTTGGTGGGTTCATTTCCTTTGTTATAAAATTTTTTGTAAACCACGTTTTATTTTGTAGGGTTTTGTCTGCTGTTAGAGAATTTTTTGAAACAGTTTGTTTCATTGTGTTAAATCTCATTTTCAATGCATTGTGGTCTTATTTGTAATTGTGTTTTGCAAGTGTAGCACAGTTGCATTTAAACAAATAGTTTTTTGTCGTTTATTAATATTCTTATTTAAAAACGGCCCTAAATTATTGAAATGAAATGCTAAATTTTTGTAAAAAAAATAGGGAAAGAAAAGAAAAAAAAGAAGACAAAAAGAATTATTAAATAAAATAAACAGCAACTGATATTCAAGTAAAAATTATACTGAAGGTCTTTTATCAAATAGAAAAACAAAGGTGTTCAAGCTCGGTACTTTTGCTGCAGTGAGGCTCTTGATTACTGTACAGCTTACAGCAAACACGTCCGGCTGCCACACGATTTTGCCCACATCATCTCTGATAAACTCACAAGAAGGGCTCTTGAACAGGACTCTGCGTTATTAGACCTCGAGAGGGAAAAACAGAGAGGGAAAACGGCGCTTTAGCTGGAAAAGTCCTGTTGTGAAACACCAGGAGTTGCTGTGGCAGAGTAACAAAACATACTTACCTCCCTGCTGGTGGTCTGCTGCTCGTGGCATGAAGTGACTCCGCAGGGAAAGCTAGAAGGTTGTACAGTTATCTCCGGGCTGTTTATTATGCGAAACCATACAACCAACTACCTCACACTGCAGAGCACAGATTGTTGAGCTGCTCTCCAGACAAGATCTTCAACAGCAGGACGTAGGTGTGTGTAAACACACACTCTGCACCTGTCTGCCTTCTGTCCTCCAGACGACCAATTACCTCATGTCCCTCTTTAATCTTTCTATAGGACTGTTGATAAGTTTGGTGGCGGACATGTACAAGCTTAAAGGGGATTTTCCTGTTTGATTATTTTATTTTTTTTTATTTATCACAGAAAGAGTCCATGTGGACTTCCTTGGGTGAGTTCCAACCACTTTTCTATTTAAATGAAGCACCAGAGTTGATAGAAATGTGATGAACCAAACAAAAAGGACCCATTTTAACACTGTTCACTAATTAAATCATGTTTCGATCCGCGGTCTTGATTGCATTTTCATGGAAATGCACCTCCACTGAGTGCTGCAGTGACGCCACAGGAAGGCAAATGTCCGGTGGCTGCAGTAGAGGGGGGTTGAGCAAATTACAAGAACGGCAGAACCGCAGCCAAGAAGTATATTATGAAGAGCCTAAAAATCCATCTTTCTCTGTGTATTTGTAGATGGATGCCAGTGAAGGACAAATATAAGACAACTTTCATGGACAAATATACTGTAACAAGGCAAGACCAATTTTTTTTTCCTCCTTATCTGAGCTCCTCATGCAGGTGTGAGTACTACAAAGGCTTTACAACCTTGATTTATTTGCAGCATTTCATCCTGTTTCTTAGGTGACATTGCCCTCTAGTGGTGGCTGTGCAAACTACAGCTTACTTCTTCATTCCACTAATCTCCAATTTTTTCATTGGGCTCAACAACAGAGCAATTATAACAGATGCAACACAACTGTCTGTGTTGATAAAAAAAGGCGACAACTTCAATAAAAAAAAATTTCTGAAACAAAAATAAAAGAGCAATAATCCCGACTTTATTAACTGCTGCAGCGTTTCATCTGACTGCGATTCTGCTAAACAGCTGTCAGGTTTTCATGGGAGTTGAACAGCATCCACCATCTGTCATTAACATCAGTTCTCCTGTCATGTCAAGATGTGAGATGTCTTAATCGCGGCTGCTTCTGCGCCGTGGTCGATGCAGAGTCTTTCCAGTCAGAAAGTGTAAAAAAACAAAATAAGATAAAAAAAAAATACAATGAGTTTTTAAAACCCGAACATTTCGGGCGCTTTCTGCCGAAAAAGATAATTGTTGTGCAGAGCATGACGGCTGGCAGAGTGGTGCATTCCAGCAGCTACGAGCCAGGAGTGTTGGGTTACTCCAAGCACTGATTCAGACATAACTGGGGCAAGATGATATGCTGTCGAGATGCCATTGAAAGAATTTCAGCAGGCCCTTATCGGAGCAGAAATGCAATAACAGATGCAATCAAAGTAAATTTAGGACTTGTAAATATTAAGAAAAAAGAAAAAATTTGCGGTGCTGAAAAAGGAGAGGAGTTAAATGGGAGCTTGGAATTGTTGCTCGGCATGCTGGAATGAAAAGAATCCATGTTTCAACAAATAAAATCCACAGTCGATTTGAAACTTCTCATTTCTCTTTTTGGTTTGTGTTTGAAAGGCTGTATTTGTATTCGTTTTTTTGTTGTTTTTTTTTCCTTCCCCTGCCGCTTCCTTTTAATCTGCTGAACCCTTTCCGCCCTCCTGCTCTCCTTCTCCCCCTCACGCGCTCAATTTTTTCTCTGCTTTAGCCTTGATTGGTCCCCGTTTTTTAGCCTCTCACCCTTTTAACCACCCTCTGTCTCGCTGAGCCGGATGGACGGCCTTTTTTTTTTTTCCCCTCTCTCTCTCTCCCCACCCCCTAGAAGATTAACCCCTCGTCTCTGCGATATTTCCACAGTGAATTCACACAGAAATACAGTGTAATTGCGCCAGTGTCAGCCATCCTTCACTCTTCCTCTCGTTTCGCCCTCAAGCGGCCCTGCCTGGGCCGTGGAAATCCAGTTCGTTATGAAAAATATCTAAAGCTCTTCCTAAAAAAAAAAAAAAAAAAAAAAAGGAGTGGTGTCACTTTGAGTTCAAAATTCCTCACAGGCTTGATTATTTTCCACCAACTGTCCACAAAGTCTGATAACTGTGTCACTTTTAAAAGGCCCGTACTTCAGCCTCAGCAGGACGTTTTCACCGGTTTGTCCTGTGGAGGGAATGAAAATGATGCACCCCTGGGAGGGGAAAAATGAATAAAAAGAAACCACCTCTTCTCTGAGACCTGATTTTTTTTTTTTTTTTTGGATGCATCTTTTTTTCAAATTTAAATCTCAAAATCGCATCTGAACATCTGAACGCTGCATCAACGTTGCCGTGCGCATTTTCACGCCACGAGCGGCTGGAATGCCTTTTTTTTTTCCTGTTTCTTCCCAGGTGAAAGCGGTTCCCTGTCCTACACTAATCCGCCTTGGTTGACGCCAACCTCGTGCACCAAGATGGCAAAATGAAGGTTGCCATGGGAACCCTTTTGCCTGGTAACCCCAACAGCCTGGCAACTAGCCAAACTGTTGCCATGGCACAGCTGTCAGTTTACGCAGGCAGGGATTGGTGTGCGTGAGTGGCCTTTGGAAACGCCGCCCTTCCAAAGATTCCAATCAAACACAAGCTGGAAGAATGCATCTGATTTGACACCGAGCACCGGGGTGGAGGGGTGTTTAATTAAAAAAAAAAAAAAAACAGCTTGGCTCAAAGGCACTTTCAAAGCAAGGGCATCCTGTTGGAATACTTTTTTTATTTTTAGTGAAAGACTTTTAGACGTCTTATAAATTATTTTCATCGTCTCTGCTCCAGCATCGTGGAAGCTGCATCACAGTGGGTCTGGCGATGATTAATTTATATCTGTGTTTGCAGCCGACACTGAATTGTTGCAAAAACACACAATTACATGACACGATTTCGGGGCCAATTAATTCAAGGACAAAAATATATATTTGGTTTCAAGGCCTAAAGCTCCTCAGAGTTAATCTGTTCTGTGTGTGGGCTGAAATTAAAAACCAATCTGCTTGTGTACAGCTGGGATATTTGTGTGTGCAGCCGTTCGGTTTGTAGCTTTGTACAAAAAAAAACAGAAAAGTCACTTGAGATGCTGCAACAATGAATGAATTTTGCAAAGCAGCTGCCGCGGAGCAAACTGTGTTTTAAAGAAAAGATGTCATGAGGTTTCTCTGTTCACATGAATGTTTCAGCATGGCGCTACAGTAATAATGTCGCAGCATTTTGTTTGGTTTCTATCATGAAAAGCAACATAATAATAATCCAGTCTGATTTGAGGATTACAGTAAGTTTGCTTTTTCTCTTTTCAAACATGCAGCACATTCTGCACCAACATTTTTGAGACACACTAAATATTTTAGTTTTTAATCTGCAGCCAAAGCTGAAGGTTAACCCTCGCCGATCGTTTTTATTGCCAGCTGCCATGAAAGGTGAGTGATCGCGTGCTGGCTTGTGACTTTGTGTTTGTAAGCAAAATATTTCATGAAGGGCAAAATGGCTTTTAATGAAACTATGATAGTAATCACTGGATATGCATCTGAAATCCAACCTGATTCAAGATGGCTGCCACAGCTAACTTAAAAACCACGAATAATCAATATAATTCAGTCTATTTTACAGTTTTTGAGGTAATATTTGATACAGAAGCAGCTAAATTCAAGTGCTTTTTGTTTAGAACCTTGGCAACTTTTTTTTTTTCATTTTTAAAGTAAAATGTAAAAAGTAAACTGTTTGAGTTTTCCAGAAATTACTGAGATTTATGAAGTCTTTTCAAGCAAACATTCAAATCACAATATTCCAGGTAAGTTAGAGTTCAGACAACAGCTGGAATATTATACCCACACTTTGGATTTATATTAAAATAAGATACAAACATAGGATGAAAACCAGACACACACACAGAAGGATCACTTTTTGCACACTGCAAAAACTGTCTTTCTAACCAAGTTTTAAAACCTTATATGTTTTGAGACTGATTTACTAAACAAGGACTGATTGTGTCAGAATATTAATCTTGTTTTCAGAATGTGTCAGATTATTTGTCTTGTTAGCTTGAAAATTAAGTCAAAGATTTCTGCCAATGGAGTAAGAAAATTTTACTTGGTAAGATTCTTGAAATAAGAAAAAAATGAGTCAAATCAAGTATT
>JAUBOC010000050.1:8575262-8594466 GCA_032275365.1 Anablepsoides cearensis | reverse complement strand
GTAAGAAAATTTTACTTGGTAAGATTCTTGAAATACTTGATTTGACTCAATTTTTTCTTATTTCAAGAATCTTACCACCCCTAGACCCGCTTCGTTTCCTGCTTCGTTTCCCGCTACCGGGTCTGAGTGCAACTCTTTACAAACAAAAGTTGTCCTGGCCTCTGTTATCTTTAAGTTCAGCTGGGATTCGGTTGATAATGTTAGTGATTTCATTGTTTCTTTTGTTTTGCTCCAGACAACTTGTTGTCAGGAGCTAACATTAGCGCTGAACATCAACCCGATGTAAACCTACGGCAAGCCAGGAGTGACACATGGAAACGCAAAGCTTTAAAACCCATGGAGAAAAATCGATCTCATGACTGATGAATCGATATCGCCAAATTTGAATAAAAATCAATCTAAATCGATAAATTGATTCTTTTAACCCAGCCCTATTTGTATAGAAATGATAATGTAATAATAATAGATAAGCCTTTATTGACATCGTACAGAGCACAATGAAATGCAGTTAAGATCACCTTGTTCAAGAGAAGACATACATGGGGGAACAGGTCATTCGCAACGGGGTGGCGCTACCTTTTACAGCTTGGAAATACACAACAGGACAGTTGAGTTAAAAAAGATGCTTTGATCTTACATTTACACCAGAAACATAAAATCATATGCATTAAAAAATGTGGTGCATTATGTAAAAAACAATCATAAACCAGAGTTCATTCTAAGCATCACACGTGTAATAATGATCATGTTGCAGATACTACCCATTTAAATCTTTAAAACTTCAGTCAATAAATGTCAAACTTTTCATCATTCAGCTTTACTGTCCTGATCCCTGTTACAGAAATTTTTCAACCTTACAGACTATTTCCTGAAGATATCTAAAAGTCAGCTTTATTAAAGCGTAAATTGTAGGTGAGGCTGCAGCTCATGCTTTGAGAGACGTACCTGAACTCTATAACATACGACAGGTTTTGTAACCTACTGTCAGTCCTCTGAGTTTGTGCAGATTGTGTCCACAGACTGACAGGCAGCAACTTGTGGCTTTCTTGTGTGAATCACGTTTACAGTCAGTGTCGCTTCGCGTTCTGTTTCCCTTCATGAAACAAATTAAAAATGACTATTGCTGACCTTCCCGGTCTTTGTTTTGCTGCATAGTTTCTGACATTCTGCATAAATCAAATAAATTTTTCTGTCCTGTTTTTATTAATTTATTTTTAAAGTAACAGCGTAAGGCTGTGATTGACAGCTGACGCTGCTTCTCTGCCGTCATGCCTCTCTCTCTCCTCTCCTCTCCTCCTTCTGCAAAAGAATAAGGAGGCATTATGTAATTCAGTGATTCCCAACCAGGGGTACGTGAGCATATTACAGTGGGTACGTGGAAAAATTTCCAAGGTGTGTAAAAAAGTAAACAAAAATAGGACTGTGATATGTAGGGCCCTATGATTTCCGCAATGCAGAAAATGCAAATGGAATTACGAAATTAACACAAAATGGAATCCTGTATAAAGCACGTAATCTCAGAGTTTGCTGCTGCTTCCTGCACCTGGTTTATTTATTTATTTACTTATTACTTATTTATCTTTATGTTTAATTTGAGTTGAAAAGAATCAAATGTCTGAGAGTTAAATGTTCTAGGGGGTTAAATAAATCATTTTCATTTAATAATGACGTCAGGCTGACCAAAAAGATTATCTTATGGGACTGTTCTAATAATTATCCTTGAGCAAAGGAAATTGCTACATTCTTAGCCACCTCTAATGTAAACTACATTTTATATAAAAAAAACAGCAGTGCAATTTAAATTATTTTCAAAATATATTTTTTTAACGATTTTTAAAAACAATGGAAGCAGGACATTTGTAGAAAAACTAAATTGAAAAGTTACATTCAGTTTAAGGAAGAATATTGTACTGAACTTTATGTAAAATTAAATTTATCCTGAAAACAACGGTCCCTTTGTGCCCAGATCAAATCCTGCCCCTGGCAGTGGAAGTGGGTACAAAGGTCTCACTGAAGAGGAGAGAGTTTGTGTTCTGTGTGACCTCAATGTAGTGGAAGATGATTATCATTTTATCTACTGTCTTTTGTATACTTATCTTAAGATTTTCTTTATTTGAATGTATAAATAGACATAATGTAAATCTATTTTGGTTATCTGGGGAATTTTTTTTAAGTTGGATTAATGATAGGGAAATATTTTGCATTTGTTGTTTTTGTTTGTAAAGCTTTGGAAAGAAGACAGCTCTGTATCCTGGATGAGTTTCTGATTGTGATGATGATACTTTTTGTGGGGCTTGTGATATTAATTTAGCCATTCTGTTATGTGTTATGTGTGGAGTGTCTTATAAGCCCATGAGGGCTGGGCACCAGAAGGTGCATGACACTTAATTAAATACAATCAATCAATCAATCAATAATAATCAGTTGTAGTACATTATAGTTTTGGAGAATCATCATTGCGTTTGACTGTGGGGGTACTTGTGGTATGACTAATGACTCAGGGGGTACACAAGTCTAAAAAGTTTAGGAACCACTGATGTAATAGTTGCAAATTGCAGCCACAAAAATAACGTTTGTTTTTTTTTTTTTTTTTTTTTTTTTACTTTTAAGACATTGTGTGTTAATGGGTCGCATTGTGCACATTGGGCCTCGGGTGAGACAGATGTGCTGTTTTTCTGCGCCATGCGCACAGCGCTCCTGTGGCCTTGTGTTGGTTAATACAAAGAAATCTGGCTTTGAATAGGTAACTAAATGATGAAAGGTTTGGCATTTATTGACCAAAGTTTCAAAGATTTATATATGTAGTTTTTGCAACATTATCATTTTTACAAGTGTATTGATTAGGATGAACATAAACACCGGTTTGTGATCGTTTATTACATTATCACTTCGAAAACGAGCAACCGTCACATTTTGTAACAATTGCCGGAAAACGTAATAATATTTTTACGTAA
Source organism: Anablepsoides cearensis (assembly GCA_032275365.1). Classification (NCBI taxonomy): domain Eukaryota; kingdom Metazoa; phylum Chordata; class Actinopteri; order Cyprinodontiformes; family Rivulidae; genus Anablepsoides; species Anablepsoides cearensis. Next base: position 8,591,512 of record JAUBOC010000050.1, on the reverse strand, counting down.
TGCGGCTGCGAGTATTACAAAATGCATTGAAGACTTTTATTACATTTTGCATCAATTATTACATAATGTGGTTTTAGTGTTAGTTTATTTTGAAGCCTGATTTTATTACATAATGTGATGTTAGAAGCTGTTTTGAATGGCTCTATGAAACAAATGGCTCGTGAAGATCCAGATCATTTCAAAGAGCTGTTTATCCCATCTCTAAACAATAATTCTTTGAGTAGCTCTTTTTATTGTTTGCTTTGGGTTTTATGATAAATCACATATAGTACACCTTAGTTAAATATGTAGTAGCTCAGCATTATCATATTTATTAGGATTCATGCTTTCTGTGCTTCCTATTAAAGTTAACAATTCATAAAATCACTTAAGATTTGCGTAAATGTGTAACATTCATGAGGCCAAGTGAATTTAAGGGTTTTCTAAAGAAGATTTTACTTCACAATATAATACTGAATTCCAGTTCTTGTTGCTCTAACAGTGTTTCAGTGTTAGCATTATGCTAACATTTAATTGAAATGTTTATTTAAAGTCTTTTCCCAAAGTAATCTAATCTAATTTGCACATTTAAAGTTTAATTAAACGTTTTGCCATCATAGTTTTATGCAATTTCCTTTTTCACAATTAATGAAAAAGCACAAGATGTACAAATAAAACCACAACTAAACTGTTTCACACTTTGTTCTCCTTAATATTTTTATTACCAAACCTAACAGTCAGCAGCAATCCCTTAAAACGTATCGATCTGCATCACTTATTAATTTGGTTCCTCCATGTGTTCACTAAACCTTCTTGTTTCACATGTTTACATGAATCTGTTTCCTGCTAACCCTTTCAGATCTGATAACCGAGTCTGATTTGTCAACCGCACCTTTATTAGACACGTAAGACTTAATGTGAGATCGACACATAAATGCAGTCATGACTTCCTCTGAGCTGAAGAGACGTAGACAAAAAAAATTCACAGTTCATGTAGCGTTTGAACAGTTTTAAAGTAGATCTGCATTCAAATAGTTTTTCTTTATTTTTATCTCTGCACAACTCAAACATAATTCATCCATTAGCTGTACCAACTTCTTTCTTTCAGGGTAATGGGTGTCACTGGTGCGCATGTCCAGCTGTCAAATAGTTATTAAATCAAATTTTCCTTTGGATATAATGTCATACTTTCAAAATATTCTTTCTATGTTTTAATTGTGTGCCTCTGAGGATTTTGCAAGACAGGGGAAACCACATCAAGACTAACTAGATGCTTGCAATAATGAAAAAGGCACAATGATTTGCAGTCAAGCCAACAATTTATTGCCAACTGTTCAATCCGTCTTAATAAAGCTGATAGAAGTTACTTAATGTAAGTTACATAGATGTCTTTGAACACCTTCTGCAATACAGTGCATTTGGGCCGCACAGTGGATTAGTGGTTTAGCACTATGACATCACAGTAAGAGAGCTCTGGTTTCATTTCCTGGTTTGGACCTGGGGTCTTTCTGTGCAGAGATTGTATGTTTCTCCTTGTGTTTGTGTGAGTTCTCATCCAGCCTCCCTTTTGAAAGAGATCTGTGACCTCAATGTGACAACAATGAATAGCATTTATTGAATCTATTCAGTATTACTAAACGTGGTGGTCAGTGCTGCAGTCCTGTAATCCCGAGGTTGCAGGTTTGAGCCCAGGTTGCGTCAGAAAGGGCATCCGGGATAAAACAATCGTCGAATGTTTTATGCGAGGTGGCTTGCTGTGGCAACCTCAGCAGAGCAAAGAAGCCAAAAAAAAATAAAATGGGAATCATAGAAATGTTCCAGATAAGTGAAAACAATTCTTAAAATTTTAATTTATGGCTCAAAAACAGCTGTGGAACCTATTAGAACAGAGGAGTAATGAGCTTCTGCTGAGCTTGATGCCATTCTGAGGAGGGAAGCCACTAAAGCCCGCAGGGAGTAAGACCTCTGCTTTTAGAAAGTACAGTTTGCAGCAGGTTCTCCTGACACGCCACATGTCCCCCCCCCCTGCAGGAGAAGCCAAGCATCGACGGGCCACATGGACACGGCCCTGTGGCTCATCGCCATCACCTTCCTCACGGTGGGTTACGGGGACGTCGCGCCCAACACTAGCTGTGGCAGAGCTGTGTGTCTCTTCACTGGTGTCATGGTAGGAAGTGTTTTTTTTTTATAACACACAACAAATACACATGTCTTTTAAATGTGTCACACGAAGCTGTGTGTTCACCAAGAGGCTTCTGTTGAATAAATGATTACCCAAGCAGCCACAGTTTTGAAACAAGTGAAAGTAATGCTCGGTTTGATAAGCTGAAGGAGCTGAGAAGCCTTATCTTTGTTTCACTTCTCCATTTATTAAGAACAAAACTGCCTCCCCAAACACCCTGATAACAGAGAAACACAGTGTTCTTTCAGTGTGCTGGCTTCTCCCTGAAAAGGCCCAACATTTCCTTACCTCCACTTTTTTACTTTTTCTTTTATCTTCTCCTCTGCCCCTGTTTAACTTCAGCTCTACTGACCTCTAACTCCAGTAATTTCTTGGATGGTTAATTTTATGTCAAAGTAGTGCTACTATTACCTGAATACAACTTTTGGGTACTTCACCCACCTCTGGTTGCCGCTGCTACTCGTGCTTTCAGAAAACCAGGTAATGCAAAAATAAACAGTGATGCAAAGTTTTGAAAAGTAGTGGCATCTTTTGTAAAGATGGCATCATTCCACTTTGGTCTTGGCCATGCTCAGACCAGCCGTTTGGTTCAAATGACACTCCAGTTCTCCAAACGGAAGTCGTTCAAAATTCTATCTAGAGCAGGTAAGATATTTATTGCTCATAACGCTTCCATAGATCTGAACCACCACTTTAAGTACTGACCTCAAGATCTCCTCTCATGTAAGAGTAAAAAAAGTATTTAGTAAACAGGCTATTTGAATACTGAGTAATTGATCATAACATCTGATATATTTTTAAATTATGTCATCAAATTCTGAAAATTAGGAAAATTATTACAAATAAATAATAAATTCCAGCAGAAATTTTCTAATTTTAAAACTTATATATAGATATATTTCAAAACAGGGTAAAGCATTTCCAGTGACTATATCTACTGTTTACCATATATTCAGATGACCTCCAAATGTCCCAGCAGGCTCAGCAGACATTAGAACAACAAAGCTTGTGTACAAACAAGAGGTCTCACTTCACCATAAACTGTGTGTCTTCTAGTTAAAAATAATTTGTTCTTCATTCAGTGAAGTTACTCACAGTTGCATAAAGTATTAAAAAATTTGACTTAAGTAAGAGTAGCGATACTTCGTAATAATATTACTCAAGTAAATAAAAAGTATGTTAAAATCACTCCTAAAAGTAATTTCCTCCCCCCCCCCAAAAAAAATCACACAAGTAAATTTAACTACCAGTAATTACTCACCTCTGGCAGCAACTAGCTTTAGCACTTAGGCACAGCAGGGATCTTATGATATTCCTTCCTTAGTTATTTGATTACCAATCCCAAAACTATAAGGAATTACCAGTAACTTTGAATTCATTGTACTATAATTAAATGTTTTGACAAAACTTTTAAACCAATTTTTATTTTGAAGACCTCTGTTCAGTTACTCTCAGTTAGTTTAAAAAAACAAGTTACTCCACATTTAGTCTTTTTGGGATTAAAAAAACAAGCAGATTTCGCAGATTTTGCGATTTCTAATATATTTAGAGTGCAACAATACATGTACCCGTATCAAACCGTATCGAAGACACTTGTATCCAACAATACAGAATTTAAAAAATTATTATTATTTATTTCTTCTTAGGACGCGCTGTGTTGAAGGATCAGTGGATCTGTGTTCGACTACTCCACCTAGGCTGCATTTTTGAGCACAGATCCACTGAGAAACTTGCTGTTTCAGCAACATTTAATTTAAAAACTGGGCTTTTGAGGTTAAACAAATGTTTATTATTAACTTCAATAAATTGCAAGTTAAAAAGGGCATGGGAATTTCTCTTTTTTGTATCGAAAAAATATTGAACCGTGAAACTTAAATATCGAACCAAACCGAACAGTGAATTTTCTGTATCGTTGCACCTCTAATTTATATATCTAAAGGTGCTCTCCAGGTACTGTAATGAAATAAAAACAATGTGCTTCACTCAATAAGTTTAACCTTTCCTGTCCGAACAACACAAATGTTTAGTTTGTTTCTGCCATCTAAGGGCACCTGTACAGCTGAACCATAGTTATTATGTGATGCAAAGTCTGGGATGACTCTTGGAAAAAGCTCCTAAAGAATAAACTGATTTGCAAATATGCAAACACGACTGTTACCATTTTAGAAACTGTTTTTGGTCTCTTCAGATCAAATTTGAATATGGTAATGAAGCCTATCAGAACTATTTAAATTATATTTTATTATTTAAATACTAGAAAGTAAAAAATATTTAAAATAGTTTTTTTGATACGTTTCCCTTCATTGATTTAGTTTTGTTTTACCTACTAAATTAATACATCAGTTAAAGTGTCTGTGAAACCTCTATTTGCTTTCTTTCATTCAACTTTTATAAGATAGATTTTACTGTAAAACAATAAATTGGGTTGAAACCGGGAATTAAGTTAAAAATTAAAAGAATAAGTATCTGTTACCGAAAGTCAGGTTGGGCTGTTTTTTTTGTTTGTTTTTTTTTTTTTAAAGGTGAAACTCTTTGTTGCCACGTTAAAAATCAACTTTAAGCAGATAAGAATCACTTCATCGATTCTGGATGTGAGAACAAGTCTGATTCACACACACACCTCTGTGACAGAGTAGAAAACACTCTTCCTGATCTTTTCCTCCGCATTTCTCCATCTGCCGTGTTTTTATAAGTCCCCCCTTATAAGGGAAAACTTTCCACCGTATCCATTTTTAGGAAGGTTTATTGCCCTTGGCACTGCTGCACCAGGGCGTGCCAACCTGTGCCCATAGTTTGGAAAGAAAGAAAAAAAGAGGGGGAAAAAAAGGTTATTCCTACTTCTATCAGGGAGGTTCTGGGAGCTGTGGCTGATGCTTACACCTGTGATATGTTTGAAACCCATCATGTGGATGAATCTGAGGACAGAGTTGGTACCGCCTCAGTTTTGCAGATGATTGTTGGTTAAAGAATAAAAACATCTCTCTCTAAAGCTTTTTTTACTCTTTTGCCTTTTCTCTCCTTCCTCCCTTCTTTTCTACTGCAAGCCAAAAAAAAAAGAGGAGAAACAGGTAAACTCTTTTCATGAACTCATCACTGTGTCGTGTTCATGTGTCTTTTAATACATCTGCTTGTGTTATTATCTGGATCAGACTTTGGAAGGATCTACAGTTTTTTTTCTGTCCAGTTGTCAAAAGTTGCATTTTCTGTTGAACTATTAAGCATAGCTTGATGTATAAATAGAAATAATTTAACCATTATAAGAACTGCACACATCCTTTCCACTGAGTGTAACAAAGAACTGAGATTTAAACAGGTCTGATTTAAAGCTGATTAGTTTTGGTTTCGTTTCCTAGATGAATTATAACTTTTCATTAGAATCTGCGGAAATAGTCTTCAGAAGCCTTGCTAACTGTGTGTGTGTGTGTGTGTGTGTGTGTGTGTTGTTGTTGGGGTTTAGGGTGTAGCATGCACTGCCATGCTGGTTGCCATCGTTACAGAGAAGCTGGCTTTAAACAAAGGAGAGAAACACGTGCACTTCTTTATGATGGACATCCAAATTTCTAAAAGGGTGAGTATGAACTCTCTTATAACGCTATAAAACTTTTCTTTTTTTTTTTTTTACTATTCTTTTCAAACTTTTATTTGCAGGTCAAAAGCTCAAAAAATATGCCAATGTTTCTTTTTTTCCTGCAAGTTAGTGTTTGATTTGTGCATCTGAATTTGAAAAAAGAATAAAAAAAAACACTCCATGGTTTTTTATGTTAATAGTTTTTTGGAGCTAAACTTAGTGGAATAGTAAGTTGAAATGCTGGTGTGAACTAGAAAATTTTGCATTTTACGCATAAATGTTAATGCTGAATGTCTGCTGAAATTAGTTGAAGATGGTAAAACTGAGTTTAAAAAAAAAAAAAAGCATAAAACCTAAAAAGCCAAAACAGTAGCTAAAAAAGCAAGTAAGAAAACAAAAAAAAGCAAGGGATTTTAAAGAAGCAAATGTATTTATTTGAATACATTTCTTTGTAAATAATAATTTTTGAAAAGTATAAAAGTTGCAACTACCTAAAATCAGGACAAACAACTCCCGATCAAGCTGGACATTTTGATATTTGAATGATCAAAACAACACAATATATGCAGAAGTATTTATTTCCAAAACAATGCACATAAAAATATTATTTTCTGTTATTATTATTATTTTAAGAAATATTTGTGCTGAACAGCTAGAGAACCCTCTGTACTGTTGAGTCTTCATATTAGATAATCTAAAACATGTGTCCAACTCAAGGCCCGTGGGCCAAATGTGGCCCGCCACAACATTTTATGTGTCCCACGAGGGATTCAAAGATGTATTTTTGTCTTAAAACAGACTTATGCTGCTTTAAAGCCAGCACTGATCATAAACTCCCATGATGCACGTCAATTATTTTCTCTGTGAATCAACGGCATCACACCAGTAGGTGGGGAGACACAGGGTTCAAAAACAAAGGCCAGCCAAATCTGTCATGTAATGTTTCCATTTCACAGCTTTTTTGACCTCCTACTTTAGTGTTTATAAAAGAACGTTTGATAAATGTTGTTTCTGTACATAAAATACCACATGGAGCTCGGTTATTGTTTGTTACAGGTACTCATCTGTAGCAATGAGACAAGCAATGTGACATTTTGTGTTTAGTTCAAGTTAATCATGAATCATCAGAATTTATGTGGCTCTTGTGTAAAATTAGTTTGACCCCCCAATCTAAAACAATAACTTTTTTCAAAATGTGAACTTTTAATATCATTAAAATACTTTTACAAATACTGCCCAAGTAAGTAAAGTTTATTTATATAGCACATTTCTTTGATAAAAAAAAATAAATCACAGATCGTCACAATAAAAGCAAGAAAAAAACATGTTATTAATAATATTATTTAAATATTTTGTATTTGAAAAGCTCAAAGGATTATACTGCGGTGCTTTTTGCAGGATTTGCATGTTAATATCAAAGTAAACACATCGAAGTGAACACATATATCAGGGTGTCGCAATGAACATTTTGCTTTGTTTTTGTTTTTATAACTATTTTTGTGCGTGTTCCTCGATTTAAAAAAAAAAAAACACACGCACACACACTCACACGAGGACAGGATAGTGTGGGGAAAGAGAGTGAGATGAGGTCATTTAAAGGCACCAAACAGAGGAAACAATCTCATTTCTGTCAGGAAAGAAGCTTTTAGTCAGTTCAGGTCAGTGCAGGATGGGCAGGAAACTGCACGAGCTTCGTGTTTGTGCAAAAATGCACCTTGCAGAAGATGTTTTCCTCTTTCTGAGACGGATTCTAAGGTTTTACTTTTTCACAAAACAACGATAAAAATGACACTTTCGGTTCTCGTGTATCTAAACGGGACTTGCGCAAAGTTCCTTTCAGTTAGCGTTTTCTTTGAAATGCCACAGTTCCTCTCCAAACACTTGCAGCAAACCCTGACAGCAGTAGCTGCTCTGGTTTTGGAGGATACAACCATTTCCTCTCCTCTGGTGGCTGCATCCTGTCTCTAGGTGCATCTTTGGGCCTGTGCGTGTCGTCGCTCTGGCTCGTGCACGCACGCGCATCCTTTAAAGCTATCTGCTGCAGTCCCGCGTTACGCTTAACAGGGAACAAGGGAAGACATCTGGATCCAACACTGACAGCCTCTATTAATAGTCTCCACAGCAGGGCCACAGTGACATCATAGCGGGGCAGTTGGAGTGATTTGTGCCGGAAAGCAAACAGACACAAATAGAATCAAAGTGAAAAGTGTTGAAAGGAGAGTGTGGGCCGCCCGGGCTCGTGTGTGTGAAAAAAGGATCTGAATGTTCTTTATTATTTCAAGTTTGCATCATGAAGTAAAAGTGCTTTGATGTAATGATTCACACTTTCACTTCCAAAGGAATCTGTGCAGGGTATTTATCAAAACAAAGTTTGTGTCGCTTTTTTTCCAGATCCGCCACGCTGCCGCTAACGTTTTGCGGGAGTGCTGGCTGCTGCACCGTGCCAATCTGAGGAAAGGTAACCACGGCGAGCGCCGGAGGCACCAGCGATGCCTTCTGGAAGCCATCAGAGTGTGAGTTCCTCCCTCAGGCCTGTTTGAATCTGGCCAAAGAGATGCAGGAAGGGTTGCTGCTCTGTCCGGATCATTATCTTTGGTGTCAACACGCCTAACCACAGAGTCCCCGATCCTAACAGATCATTTAGGTTACTCATAATCACCTGCTGCCTTCATGTTTCGCCTGTCTGAGCGTCTGTCTGTTACCAAAATAGCTTATGAACCACTGAGCAGGTTTTAACGAAACCTTCAACAAATATTCTCTGGAAATAGATCTACAACCGATTAACATTTGGAGAATATTTGTTTCAAAATGAGTGCCAAAGCCAGCTCACCTTAGAAAACACAAAAGCAACTATAATTTAATCAGTTTTACAAACATTGCGCTTAAATTTGGTGGCGTTGTAGCTGAGAGTCGTTCACAACACATTCTCCAAGTGCTGCTCGTGGCGTAGGACATTAGCCCAATACTGCAGCATTAACTGTTCATGTCAACTCTGCTTGTCTGTTAGCAAAATATCCCATGAACCACCGGATGGATTTGAATAAAACTGTTAGAAAACAATCACCAGATGTACATCTAGAACTGATTAACTTGTGGAGTCGTCCCAGCTCGAGATGGCCACCACAGCTCATCTACATGAAAAAACTGAAAAATGGAGAGAACTCTGCCAATTTGACAGATATTGGGCTAAAATCTGGTGTGGTAGTAAGAGGGAGTGACATCTCTATATACTGCATGAATTCACGTGTAACGGTGTGTTCAAGGTTTGATCAAAACAGCTACAACTTAAGTTAATCTTAGTCTAAACCTCTGGCTTGAATATTGGTGGGTGATATGTATTCCTTCAAGAAACGCTTGCCCTGTTGATTTTATTTGTTTGCTTAAATTGCAAGTGTGTGAGTGAATTCATTTATTAGATACTGATTAAAATCTTTTACCTGCACGAGGTTGAAACTTCTTACCAAGACCCCAATTTTTATCCGTGTGTCATAGAGTAAGCAGAAGTTTAGCAAAGTGGTCTATGCAGGAGGATAAAGTTTGTTCAAAAACTTGTTTTTGAAACTGAAAGAAAAATTTTGAAACTAAAGTGTTTTTTTTTTTTTACTTATGTTATGCTTTTGAAAATTAACATGTTTCACTGATATATGTTGCTTAACACGACACAAATCTCATTGACGATCACATAAACAAAATATTGATGTTTCAAAGACATTTCCAGTTCCCAGGGTTCATGAATGCAACAGCTGGGGATGTTTTGTCTAGCCTGTGTTGAGCTGTCAGTCAAGATTCCACACCCACTCTCATCTGAGGCCCCGCCCCCACACCAAAACAGGGCCCGAAGCTTGAAACTGAAATAAAAATCTCAAACTGAAAAAAAAAAAACAACTTACAATCTGACAAGTACCTTTAAACATTTTTTTCTCAGTTTCAAATTAATTTTTAGGTTTCAATTTTTTTTTCTTTTAGTTTCAATTTATTTATTTATTTTTTGTTTATGGCCCCAATTTAGCACCATAGGGGATACCGTATGTCTGCCTGTGTGGAGGGATTCCTGCTTTAAACCGGACTGAATCATTACAAATAAACTGTGTGGAAAGAATGAGCAGGAGGAACCCAAACACCTTAACAGTACAATATAAAGAGACTCCATCACCTCATCGCTTTTATGTACTCAGAGGCTAATTCTGATTGCAGTACTGGGGTTCCCCCTCTGGTTTCATCCCTCTGTGATGCTAAATTTATCTCTTTTCCACCTCTGGATGTCAGAAACCCCCCCGGCATCTTTTTATATATTTATATATATATATAGTTGTTTAACAACCTCAGCATGACACCTCCATGATTAGTGGAATATTTGTCAGCATATTTTTCCCCCCAAATCAGACTGTATTGTTCCAGGACTGCTTGTCCAAAAATAGGTTGCTCCGTCTGCAGATGGGCACCTCAGAACTCCTACTCTTGCATTTCTAAACCCCAACACATAATGTTATTGGCTTTATATGATCATTACAGGAGAAAGTATTTGATGATTTGATTCATTTCCATTTAGCTTTCAGTTGTAATGCTTCAAATGAGATCATAAAATGCGCTCATGTTTGAAATACTTCCACCTAACAAAGACCTAACGACCTGTTTTTTCTCTCTCTCTCTCTAAAACCTCAGATTTAGACATTTACGCCTCAAACAAAGAAAGCTGAGAGATTACGTCAGTGAGATGGTGGACCTCCCAAAGGTAAATTACAGACAGCCACTGGAATATTTTGCAAATGTTTCACAGTAAAAAGAAAAACACCAAAAAAATGTTTACTTTTTCTTTGTTTCTAAGCATTTAGATGCTATGAAGGCCATCAAATCTTACAAATAAGAGGCACTGATTAAGTGATAATACTAACACCCATGGAGTTCTGTGGAAATGCTTTGAAAAAAAAAATATCTTACCTGTTTGTAGATAGCTCTTTAAACTCAAATCACAAAAATCTCAGTAATTCGTGTAAACACTGTTTAAGAAACAGCTTGATATTACAACTATTTACATACAAATCTATGGTTATTTAGAAAAATGAATAACGGCAGAGGCAGAAATCTGTACAGCCTGGAGCATTTTTGGCAAAAAAAACCAATATATTATATTATAATTTTATTTTTTTGCATGAATTATAATTGTGATCTGAGTTGTTTCACTTCAGTCTAGCAGTCAGTCTGAATCAGAAACACATGGTTCCTTATAAAAATATCCTAAACAAGTGAGATTTGAATTGTTCATATTTCCATAGAACCTTACTTTAGAGATGAGCAATCCCTTTAAAGTACCCGTGTCCTGAAATATTTGGAATAAATATGAATGCGTTTTTGGGAAAGATAACATTGATAACATGTGGCAAAATAAACTTTCACGTCACTGAGATGAACAGTTGTCGAGGTATTTGCACGTGAAGTAACAGGAAGTGATGTCAAAGGGGAATCACTGAACGTAATCAGAGCATTGCTACAATGACCAACAACACAGATTGGAGAGAAAAATCTGATATTTCTTTAGATCATGGCTATTTAACTGGTGGCTCGTGGGCCACATCCGGCCCGCAAGTGACGAAAGTTCGGCCCACCAATTGGTTCATTCATCTCTTAAGCCCAGGCTTCTACTTTAATTATAAGTTCTTTTAGTTAAAAAATAGAAATGTTTGGGGTCCACAGAAATGTCAGAATTTTGGCTACAAGCTGGTAAAACCTTTTTCTGATCTACAAAACAAAACTGGTTTAAAAATGTGGCAAGTCAGAGATGTTAAAATAATGTTAGTGGTAAATATGAGGCATAATGTGTTCTTTTTGTTTGTGATATTATTTAATTATCATTACTTTTATAGAGTTCTGTATGCAGGTATGAATAAATGCAGCAAAATAAATTCTTTCAAAAGGTAACAGATCTTTGTAATACTTTATTTACATGATGACTTTAATTGCTGGATGTTCGGCCCCTGAGCTGTTGGTCTGCAGTAACTGTGGCCCCTGGAGCAGTTTAGTTGAATAACCCTGCCTTAGATTATTTTGAGTCACTATTATATTGTTTCAATAAACAAAGAAAATAGTTTCTTTTCTTAAAGCGATCCCCTTTGATGTCACTTTCTAACAGAAAACATCCGTTATGTGACAACAGGGTTAAACGTGTGCGTTATGCCAGATGTTTCCTCTGACTTGTTGTGTTTGAATATGCATGTCACAGGAAGTTCTATAATGGAGGGAAAGAGGTTTTAATGTTATCGTTGGGTGTTATCAGATGCAGATGATCATGTGCGACCTCAGCGCCAACTGGAACAACTCGTACCGGGAGCTGGAGCAGCGGATCCACTCCATGGAGCAGAAGCTGGACGAGCTGAGTCGCTGCTTCCAGCAAACCTCCGAGCTGCTGTCCGAGGTCCTGCGCCGCAGGAACCCAGAGATCAGGTAAAAACCGCTTCCCGCGGCAGGTTCGCCTGACAGACGCCGTGCAGATCTGCTGACAGCGTGACGCAGGGCAGGATGTGGTAGCAGAGCTGCAAGGAAATGTTTCTGCTTTTGGAAAGTTTAAAAGTAAAAAAGGTTTTTTTTTTTTTTTTTTTTTACTTTTATTTTTGCAGGTGACATGGCTATGAGTCCACGATAAGAAGCACCTGCCGTGTTTTCTCCTACTGTACCTAGACGCCGTCCCCACGCAGAGCTGCGGCAGACATTTAAACCACTTGGGAGCACCGGCACGTTTATAAAAAGGTCCCATCCTGAGGCCACAGCTCAGCGTGAACTGCACGAGTCACTGCTGTAACGTCAAATAAGACCGATGTAAACTGTGGAGGGGAGGAGAGAAATCTGTTGAGATTTATTTGTGATGGTGCACAAAGAACTGAACTCATCTCAATCAAGGAGAAGCGGAGAATCTTATAAACAATGTCAAAAATATTTATCTTATTAATGAATTCTAATGAAGCCCAATTCCTGTGGAATGTTTTACATTTAAAGGTTGATTTATTTTCTTTGAAGTTTTAAAAATACATTTTATGTCTCAGTATCAGACTGTTTAATGGTTGCTCAGTTGATTATTGCTTGCAAACTTACCACGATTTCTATGTATATTTTTAATTCCCTGAAGCAATTCTAAGGAGTAAATAAGACAGATTTTACATTTGCAAGTGTTAAATGAAGGTTTATTTTTTTAAACAAATGTTTCAAAACTAAAACAAAAAAGGGAAAACAAACTTTATGTTTACATTTTGGGTTGTAGTTGTCAAAAATTGTATGTAGACGTTTACACCTTTTGAGTTTTTCAGATTAATCTATATGCGACTCAGTTGCACCATCTAGTGGACAAAACATACACACATTTTAATGTCAGCACTAAAGTAACTGCAGAGCCATTTAAAGGAAATGAACTATTTTGCTTCCAACAAGAACTACCTATATGTCTTGAACAAAATTTAACATAATCCAAAAAACTATTAAAAAAAACTTCTTGATAAGAATGCACTTTATTAGTGAACGACTGCAAAACTGGATGACCTTCTTGTAATAAAGGATAAACTGGATTGTTACGTTTTAATGAAGTACTGGAAAGAAAGTTTCCTGTGGGTTCATTTGTACTTTTACTGTCAAACACTCTGCAGAGGAAATGACTCAGAACTAATTGTGATTTGCACATTAAAAACCATGTTAACCACCCGAACACGTGATTTCATTTTAAAGCCGTTAAGAATAAATAAGGTTTTTGTTGTTTATGATTTGTCATTTCTAAACAAGAATTAAAGAAAAGTGATTACCACAAAATGTGTGCAATTATTTTCATATTCAGTTGTGTTACAGAGAAACTACTTCAACTGTTTGTTTTTGGTCCAGTTTTTAAGTTGGTGCCATATGTAAGCAGAAGGCCTTAGAAACAGCTGCCCACAGTCACATAAAAAGGGCATGCTGCATTTGTTCTTCTCTGGAGCCTTGAGTTTGCTTCCAGAGCGAGCCTTTTTCCACGGGTTTCCCGTTACGTGCTGCGCTAAGAGTTTCGCGCCGATGAAAGTCTTCCCGCAGGTGGCGCAGATGTAGTTGGAGGCCTCGGCGTGCTGAATGCAGTGCCGCAGCAGGTGCAGCCGGTGCTTGAAGGCCCGCCCGCACTGACAGCGGTGCGAGCGCCGGCCTCGGTGGAGGTAGCGATGGGTGATGATGGAGGACGGCTGCCGGAGGACGGCGCCGCACTGCCTGCAGGGGTGGCGGGGCTTGGAGCGCTGGCTCCACTTCACCTGCCTCTTTAAAGCTGCCTGTTGGTTCTTGCTCTCCAACAGCGGGACGCTCGAGGAGTAGCCGTGCTCAGGGGCCGTGCGCTGCGGCGGCAAGCCGGAGGTGCCGGAAAAAGAAGGGGCGAAGATTTGGTTTGCGATTTGGTGCACGAGGGAGGATGTTGAGACCGTCGCGGGAGGCATGCTTGACAGCGAAGCGGCTAGGAGAGAGGACAGGTTTGAGCGCATGACGTTGGGCAGGGAGGCTTCTTGAGTTTTGTTTACGCCAACGCCTCCGTTAACAGCCGGCCTAGATGCGCCTGGCAGAACCGCTTCCTCCCGTCTATTAGTCAACAGCGACGGATTCGTAGCAATGCATATTTTGGTGGTGACTACCGACGTGTGCACTTTGGTGACGTGGATCGACAGCGTCTTTTCCGAGATGAAAAAACACTTGCAGATGTTGCACACCTTCGGCATGGACTCGGCACAGAAGAGCACCAGAGTGGATTTGCCTGCGTTGCGACACTGGTGGCGGGAGTACGCCGCCTGGCTGGGGAAAACCTGACCGCAGCTGTGACACAGATGCAACGGCATGTGGTGCACTCGCAGATCAGACTTGGAAGGAAGGATCTTCTTGCATATGACACACGGATATTTCTGCTTGACGCCGGTGCAGTAACGCCAGTGTTGCTTCAAAGACCTGAACGGCCCTCGGTCGCACAGAGAGCATATTCCAGCGGTCTCGGTGGGGACCAAGTCTGAACGGTCAGCGTTGCCCTTAGAATAGTCAGGTTTGGAGCTTGATGGAGGACCTTTTTTCTTTAAATTACTTTTCTTGCCAAGTCCTAGCCCTTTTTTGCCCACTTTTTCTTTCATTCTGTTTTCAGACGGGGGCTTTCTCTGTTTCACCGCTGCTTCTTGTACGGAGCTCAAACTGTGCTCTGTGTTATGATGAGTTGAGTTCATGCTTCTCTGCTCAGTCTGATCGGAACAGCTGTTCGGCCTTGAAAACGATAAACTGTTTTGGACTGACACGGAGCTTTTGCAGCGCGTCTTGGCGTGCTTGTTAAGATCCCAGACGTTTTCAAAAGACTGGCGACACGGGGAGCAGAAGGGCGGCAAGTGAGCGTTCTCCAGGTGGGTTGAGAGCGACGTCAGGCGACGGAAGGTAATTTCGCAGATGTGGCAAGTGGCTTCGATATTGTGGCTTTTATAATGCAGCAGCAAGCTGTTTAAGTCGTGGATGGTTTTGCCACACTCCCAACATTTGGACTCTGGATGCTGGACATCCCCCTGGGGTTTTGTGGATTCACGCCATTCTCCATCACTGCTGGAGTCTTCAGACATATGGAGCAATCAATGCAACTTCTGATGTTCTGCAATTTAGAAAACAAAAGCTGAAATGAACTATTTTATATTTCGATTCGTCTAGCATCAGGTATTCTAATGAGAAATGTAGCTTTAGCCAAATGACATGGCTCCGAAATAATACTATTACACAAAAAAACAGAACAAAAGATTCACACATTTTTTAAATTGTATATTTTAAATGCAACCTCCGTTAGTCTTCTCCGGTGTGAACTCTCCATGGCCCTGATGCAAGCCACGTGTGCAAAAGATGCTGTGACGTTGCATTCAGCTTGATGTTCACAGAATTAGAGAAACATGGGTGCTACTTGGTAGCATGTTGATTCGTGCTAAAGGTAATTGATACGGTCCGACACAAGCGTTGCCATCATTTGTTTCTGTGGATTCTCAGTCATGCAGAACAAAGAATTAGTTTCACTAGCCCTAAAACACTAACTTAAATATTTAGGTATCTAATTCTAAAGCACTAACACATGGAAAAATTTAGCAAAAGCTAATTCTAAAGCACTAAAATAACCCAGTGAACCAATGAGCATTCTTCAAAAGACAACATGAGTCACATATTGCCATGTTGCTCTATTAAGACTTATTATTGACATTTCACAGCCGTATTTGTGTTCATCATATATTGTCAATATGTCACCTGGTCAGGCCTGGTGCTAGTCATCTGGGTGCCCTAAGCGCAACTGCTTTGTGGTGCCCTCCCCCTTCAGGAATAAAAAATAACTTCACACAGCATAGACTCAACTTTTTCTTGAGCAAATATGTTAGGTCAGGGCTCTAGACCAACTTTTTGCACTGGTTGCACCGCTGCGCCTAACATTTTTCCTTAGGTGCACCAGTAAAAAAGTTAAGTGCACCCAAATTTGCAAAGGCATCATATTTAACATCGACGTTTTAATGGTTCACTTTTTTAAAATCA
>JAUBOC010000050.1:8553430-8568491 GCA_032275365.1 Anablepsoides cearensis | reverse complement strand
GACAAATAATCTAAAAACAAGATTATTATTCTGACACAATTAGTTCTTGTTTAGTAAATCAGTCTCAAAACAAGATCAAAAAAATTTTTTGGGCTGGATATAAGATTTTAAAACTTGGTTAGATGGACATTTTTTGCAGTGCTTTAGGCTAATTCTGGCTTTTTGAACTTGTGATTTGTCATGATTTATTAAATTGCACTGTCCCATTTTCAAATAAATAAATCAAATCCACATGTATGATGAAAAACATGCAGAGTTGTCTCAAAGAAAGAGAGTTGTTTTCCATTTAACACAGATTTGGCCACAATCTGACCTCGGAAAATCATATTGACCAAACTAAATGTTATGTTTGTTGATAGATTTCTTCAAACTGCTGAGATGCTGAAACCTTCCACTCCGTCTGCGAGCCACGACAGCACCGGCTCTTCAGGCAGCGATGATGGAGCAGAGTACTACCCTCATATAGGTGTCTGTTTTTAAGACAACACAAGTCCAGTTTAATCAGATTTACTTTTGGCTCTGTTTGTCTTTAAATCCTTTGTTCTCCCACTGTTGCCCAGTTTTTGTCCAGAATAAAGCCAGACGGGAGGATTTCTGTCCAAGAAATCTAAAGAACATGCATATGGTGGTGGACAAACTAATGGCACACTCTCATCTTAAATACAAAGGTGCAAAACTGTTAAATCGATGGCTTCAAATCCCATTTTGTTTGTATGAGAATATCATATTTAATGTCTTAATTTTAGAGTAGTTCAGCACAAAAGGGAAGATGTGAATGAAGTTATTTAAACATCATATGTTAAAAAGATTTTAGTTACAGGTTTTTGTCAAAGGGGCTTTTTTGCAAGCTGAATATAAATCTTAACTTTTTTATTGTAAGCACTTTGACATGTTACAACAAATTAACTCAGAAAATAAACATTTATGAATTTGTCAGCTAACTTAAAGTCTTTAGTCAATAAAATGTGGTTTGTTTCCCAGGAACATTGTCCATATTGGACTGCAACATCTTCCCGGGCCTCGGGCAGGAATACCTGGATCCTGAAGTCAACATGTTTCTGCTTCCAGTCCAGGAAAACGATCGAGAAGAAAATCTGAACAAAGCAGGTTGTGGAGAACTCTCATTATTATTATTATGAAACCGAGCCTCTTGTTTATTGCATCTAACCTCCTCTTTTTTTGGTGGCGTTTAGGCTCAGGGACGTATCCGCTGTTCTCTCTGCTGCCGGGGTACAGAGGGCACCCCACCTTTTCCACCATGATCTCCAAACTGCGCAGCCAAATGCTCGCCATGCCCCGCTGTCAGCTGTCACACACTATTCTCACTGAGAAAAACTGGTAACTATCACGTGACAACATGTATGTGGAGCTGCAGTTTAGAATAGCACCACTTATAAACCACTTTTAAAAAAATCTTCAGTGTTAAAGTAAAAAAACTAAACATCTTAGAACATCAATTCCAAAACTATATAATGTTTACAATTGATCTAGCCTGGTAAAAACCAGACCCTTGTCCTTCACTTTGCTTCATACGAGGGTCTGGACTCTCTGCTATAGAGAAGTGATTCTTGCTGGAGGCGTGGCCTCTGCTGAAATTTAAAATGATTGGATCTGTTGGCCACGACGTATGTCCCTGTGAAGGAGGCCAAGCTAAGTAGCTAACTGGAAATCGCGTACGCTGTAAACAACCCTACTGAGAGGAGAAAAGTACTGAGCCAAACGAGACGACAGTAAATGATGCTCATGTCAGACTAATTTAATTTAATTTGGAAGCCTTATCAACACAGACTGGTTTCATTCACTTCCTCCACTGCCGTTGCTAAACTAACTAGCAGACACTGCGCAGAAAATCGACCTTCTGTTCTCTGATTGGCCCTGACGAAATGCTCCCGAAGAAATCCTTGTCTATGGGAGAAATCCCAGACGGAGCAGTGAAGGGAAACTAGAATTGAGCGGAACTGCGTAGGAAGGCAAGGGCCAGGCAACATTTGATCTAAAAAAATTTTAAAAAATCACTTTACACTTCCATATGGTATTTTTCTATTGCATCTACATATAAAGCAGTATATAGTGGTGTATACTACGAGTTTAATTAGTTCCGCGACAGAACTTGTAACTCAAATTACAAGTATTCATTTTTCCCCTTAGAAATGAATTGAAACGCCATTAATGTGTTCCCTCCCAACACCGCAATTTCTTTGTTACATGTTTTTAAATAAAAAAAGTACTAATAAATGACAAATATTGTATAAAAACACAACACAACAGAGTGTCCTGGAATAAACTACTTTTATTCGGTACAGTGTATAATGTAGAACATTTACCTTGGGGATCAGAAGACATGAACATTCTTCACTCTCACTTTATTCAGACCCAGGGTTGGAAAAAACAAGTTTTGAAAATAACAGCAAGCAAAACACTGATGCTTCCACAGCAAGATAAAGGCTTAAAGTGTATAAATAAGACAGAATGCGAGGCAGATGTTTTTGGCTCATAACTCGTAGTTTAGCTTTCAGATCAAAGCAAAAACAATTTTGAGAAACAGCTACCAGGGCCGGCTTGAGCCGATTGGGCGCCCTAGACAAGTTTACAGGTGGCGCCTCTTGTGCAGTTTTTTAAATCTCACTGCCAATTTACAGACATTAACACACCAAATTAAATAGTTTTGTCTTTGATATTATTTTATATCTTTAAAACCATGTTTTCCAATTAAAATAGTTAATATAATTCCTTCGAAACAGAAAACCAGGAGTCTACCTCATACCTGCCAGCTTTTAATGACAGCAACAAGGAACACCTGTCTACTAAGTACTTTGGATTATTAAAACAACATAAAAGCAGAATGTTATGAAGGTAGAATACAGAAAACCTGAACTTTATCTGAGATCAAAACTTCCTTTACTTTGTTTTCTTGTCTTTCTTCACTACATCATTTGATACTTTTATCATGAAACATCCTCTGCAACATATAATACCTCACGTAGTAATAAAGCAGCTGAGAAACCCACAGAACAAGTTACCTTCATTAACTTGAAGGTAACTTGTGTGATTATTCTACAAACTAAATCAAGTAAACTCTGATAAAAAGTTATAAATTAGCCATTTGTGGTGCCCTCTTTATGGACGATGCTCTTAGCATTTGCCTATTCTGCCTATGCCACGGGTCGGCTCAGACCGCTAGTATCTCAAAAACTTGTTAGTTGGTTAGAAGAGAGAGAACAGAAATATATAGACAGGAGAGTCATGAAAAAAGCTTTTTTTCCCCCCAATTAAAATATTAATATTTGTAACAGGAACTCTTTAAATTAAATCTAAGTCAGGAGAAATAATTCTCACTGAAACAAACCTGTTAATATTGAGGCTGTTGCTGCTATTAGAGTAACACATGCCATGTGCTAACAAGTTACTGAGGCCTTTGTTGGAAACTTTACCAAGCTAGTCGATGGACGATGAGCATTCCTCAAAGGAATGTTGTTCCTTTAGTTTCCTGTCAGAGAGCGCAGACATTTGGAGCTTTTTTCCTCACGGATTTACGTTCCTCTTCTCTTTGTTGTTGCAGGTTTCATTATGCAGCTCGAATCTGGGATGGTGTGAAAAAGTCCTCTGCACTCTCTGAATACAGTCGCCTCCTCAGTTAGCATCGTGGATGAAACTCTGTTCAAACAGCAGCATTTTACATCTAAATGTTAGAGCAACAGAACAAGAATTTTTGCCACTTTAAGGACACGTTAAAAAAAACTTCAAGGGTAATTCCTGTTTATTTCAACATTCACACTAGTGGAAAAGTTTTATTAGTTTGCCATTAATAAACCTTTTTTTTTTGCTCCATGTCAGAATGTTGCCAATGTTTGACCTCAGAAAATGTAACGTTTTTTGAAACTGCTGCATTTTGAACAGTGTTGCAGAGTTGAGAGTAAAAATAGAGAAAATCAGCTTTATGTGTGTAAAATATGTTGGAAAATGTTTATTTGTTAAAACATTTGTGAAGAAAACATCTAAACTATGTGCACCACATGGTTTGAGATGAAAAGTGTTTCTAAGTTATGTCCTCATATTTGTAAAAGTATGTTTTTTTTGTCATTTATAATAAAATGAAAAAGAAAATTTGAGTTCAGTTTTTATTTTGTCAAAACGTTCTGGATGTATAACTAGAAAGAGAACGAGAAGAATGAAGTTGAAGCCACGCAAGAAGAGTGCCCCCTAAAGGCTGGCTGCAGCACAGTTTTAAGTCCCGCCCCTCCATGTAAATGAATGGCAAATTTTTCTGACAAAACATTTAATACACTGCAGATAATCTGTTTTTGTAGTTTTTGCTTGTTAATTTACTTGGTCAAAAATGCATTGTTTTTAAATGTTTAGTTTTCATTAGTTAGTTTAGGCAAAACAATAAAAAGTTTCTCTGTAATTAACAATCATACAGTCTGTTAAGTTGGTGCGTGTATAGATATGACTTATTGATGGTACATGTAAAACATGGAGGCAGACAAAAAAATAAAAAGATTTCAATTTTGCACAATAGATTCATTTTATCCTTCTTCTTTTTGTTGATGTGCAAGTCAGAACAAACTGTTCCATTAATGATTATGCAACGGTTTGGTCTTTATTACAGCTGGCCCGATCTGGATGTGCCACATGTCTCAACAAAAAAGGAAAAGGAAGATGTTCCTGCTGATAAGCAGAACTCAGGAAAAAAGGAAAGATTATGAGTTTTAGACAACCGTTCCTCCAATGAGTTGTAGGCTCCAAAAACATGGTGAAAATTGAATGCAGGGTTCCCACGGGTCCTTGAAATCCTTGAAAGTTTGTGAATTTGAAAAAATGATTTCAAGGCCCTGGAAAGTTTGTGAAAACAGCCAAAAATGACACTTGTCCTTGAAAGTCCTTGAATTTTTTTGTGGAGATTGAAGTTCTCTATTCACATGACTGTTCTTAATCATCTGTAAAAAATAAATAAATAAATTATAAAATAATTAAAAAAAAACTTACATTTGTTGCGGTGGATAACTCAGGATTACAGTAAACTGACCTGGCTTTCAACAAATAACGTGAGCCATAGTCACAGTTTTACCCAATCAGAGTAGGGCGGGTCTTTCTTTTTGAGCCCAAGTGATTTAATCCACTTTCTTTCATTGATTTTTACTCAACAACTTCATGTTGTTCAGTTTTTCATTGAATTTACATGATATTAAACCTGTTTATTGGTAACATTCTGCATTAGCAGTTGGTAATTGCCGTTGCGCATGGTTCGTGAATTTGAGGAAATTGGTACTGGAAAGTCCTTGAAAGGTACTTGAATTTGATGTTGACTAAGGTGTGGGAACCCTGTGAATGTTAACTAGATATTTTGAGGCATGTTGTTTAATACTATTTAGCAATCAGTTTATCTGCAACTCAAAGCAGCCACAACAGGTGAAACAATCCAAGTCTTAATGTCAAGTTCTTACAAACAAGTAGATTGTAAATTCATTTAACCCACCCAATAGAAACAACTAAACTAAAACCATGCTGTGTTCACAGAAGAGTACAGGGACATTTCCAGGACTGATCGACAGAGCGTGACCTTATTTCCTATTGCTTTGGTCAGTGAAGAAAAAGGCTCTTATTTTACTGGTCTGTTGATATCCAACTCTCATTTATGAGGTTTAGGGCATGATTAAGGGAATGAGATCCCAATACAAGCGGCTACACATCGTTTGTAGGGTGGTCAGGCTCAGTAGAACAGTTTCTTTGCATTAAAAAGTAGTCAGTTGAGGTGGTTCAGGCATCTGATTAGGCTGCCTTCCTTCTGAGTTTTTCCAGTCATGTTCCACAGAGAAGAGACCCCGGGGCAGACTTGCTAAAGGGATTATGTCCTCTCTGGCCTGGGGTGCCTTGGGATCTCACACAGAAAGGAGGTGGATGGGAGGTTTCTGACAAAAAGTGAGTGAAACATTTGGATAAAAAAACAGTTCTGGTAGGTTTCAATGTTTATTGTGAGCAGGGTTTGTGCAGGATGGACAGAGGAGTGGTCCGAGGCTGAGGGGCAAACCCCCTACTTATGAAGAGCTACTTAAATACAGGAACACAGGAAAGTTCAACTCATCTGTCCACATACAAAATGAATTTCTTCATTCTGGTTCTTGGAATTTGGCTTCTCCCAAAAGGCAAGTTTCTCATTTTGTTCAGTACTCTGTTTATTTGTTGTTTTGTTGCTTTTTCATTTTTCTTACTTATTTGTACGATTTACTCATTCAAAAAGAACCACTTAGTTTAAGTCAGAGTCCCTTTTAACCTGCATCCTGCTGCAGTTTTATCCTTTATTTCCTCTTGCTATGCTTTCGGATCATTATTAGCTCAGGTTATTTTATCTTTTGACAAGTTGTCTTCATGCTTCGATGATGTTAAAATCGTATATATTTTTTTTTCATCAGCCAATGCCCTGAAGTGTTATGAGTGTGTGCAGGGAGCCTCTGGAACGTGCACTGAGACAACAAAAGATTGCTCCTCGCAGGATTTCCTCTGCGGCGCAATAATGCTCGCAACATATAAAGGTTTGTTAAGATAAGACCTTTATTGTCATTGTACAAAGAACAATGAAATTACATTTCAGATGTTGTGGTAGTTTCCAGTTATTAGTTTCCTGCTTGGAATAATGGCTCACTATTAATAACTGCTCTTTGCTTGCAGGTGGTTCAAAGGACCAACAGATTAGGTATAAAAAATGTGTTTTGGCTGCAGAGTGTGTTGAAGGCTCAGTAAACTTTGGATCTGAGAAAACTGTGATTTTAAGCCACTGCTGCAACTCAGACCTCTGCAACACCAAAGTACCAGGTAATTCATAGAATAGAATAGAATAGAATAGAATAGAATAGAATAGAATAGAATAGAATAGATATCATATAATTGTTCATATAATTGAGATAAAATGGAAATTCCTTTTCAGCATCTAGCATTACCAGTCTATACAATGCAAAGTAAAAACAAAGAAGTCAACTCTGAATGTTTGTTTGTCCCAGAGATGGACTTGTCTCTGACGTCATGACTCCAGCTCCCCTGTGTACTTAAAAAGAAAATTGGGTAAAGAAAATGGGTTTTTGCATGAATACATGGAACAAACAAGTATTTTTCACGCATATTAAGGGTGGCCCAATACTAGTTTATCTCAAACCAAGCACTAGTACAAGTGCTTCAGTCTGGGTACTCACCAATTCCAAGTACCAATACTGAGTACCGATACAGAGTTAGGATTTAAACATTACACAATGACTTTAAAGGAGACATATTATGAAATCCATTTTTAAAGCGCCTGTGACATGCACATTCATGAAATACAAAAAGGTCAAAGAAAATATATTTATATTTAGGAAACTTGGCATAATACATGATTTTACCCATTATGTCACATAAATTGGCTTGTTTTCTTTTGAACTTGGCTCAGTTAAAGTGAAACAGGAAGTGGCAGCAAAATGGGAACTCTTTGAGGAAGAAAACTCCCTGTTTTTTGTTTATTTAAACAATATTATTTGAACTCTGACTCTCTCATCTCTCTAAGCTAGTGATTAAAATAATCTAAATAAATCAGATTCTTCTCTACAGTCTGTGTTAATAGCCATTTTAGCAACGCTCTGTTCGCATGCAGGCAGTCCACTTTGACATCACTTCCTGTTACTTCACATGCAAATATCTCAACAACTGTTTATCACAGCAGGATGAAACCTTTTTTTTTTTTTTTTTACAATATGTTATCCTTCCAAAAATACATTAATTTTTATTACAAAAATTTGATGTCACAGGCACTTTAAAAGTGATTTTAAACTTTTAACAGCAGGACATCAGTACTGTAAAACTCAACAAATATCTGTCTTTTATCAGAGCCCAAGTTCATCCCAAACGGCAAAAAGTGTTTCAGTTGTGAAGGACTAAAGTGCACCAAAGGTCTGAACTGTGAGGGGAGCGAGGACTACTGCATCAAATCCTCACGTAAAAGAAAAACTGCATTTAACGAGGCTCTAATAAAAACCCGAGATTTACATGACAAACTTGATCTTTTCAGTGACTGTCGGAGGGGAAATGAAGCTCATGAAGGGCTGCGCCTCAAAGATTATGTGCTCGGATAATTCGTCTGCGCTTTTACAAAATCACCTTGGATCTGGAAGCAGCTGCTGCCTGGGCGACTACTGCAACAGGGCGAGCAGTGAAAGTGCTGGCCTGCTGCTGCTGACGGCGCCACTCATCTTAGTGCTTTGTTTTCTTAGCAGGTGAGAACAGCATCAGTGCAAACGCAGTATCATGGAGTCTTCAGCTGATTTTAAAATGTACATGACAAATAAAAAAATTATTTATTTCCTTTTATCTACCTGTCTTATTGCTTATACATATTTTTACTTAAGTAAAAATGAAAAGAATAGACAAAGTTTTTCTTTAGTGCTTATTAAATATTTTTTATTATGCTATTCACTTTAAGGCTTTTAAGATTGTTATGGCAAGATTGATGAAAAGTGAAATAAAAATGTTTCTGTGTCTTTTATTTAAAAGTGTAGCTCTGATCATTATATCCACTCACATTGTTTGTCAACCTTAGCAAGAAGGTCACCTGCAGTGATTAAATTACCTCTTCAAGTTCTGCAGAAGCCTGTTACTCATTCAAGTCAGGTGTGTTGGAGCAGAGGAACATGTAAAACAAACAACAATAGCCACCATCAAGGACCAGAATTGCCCATCCCTGGTCTAGTCTCTTTTAAGTGTGCTGAACACAGACACAAACTCAAGAGGGCAGCAGAAATGTCCCACTCACCAACAGCGAAGTTCAGGGTACATTTTTACCTGCCAAGTCCCACTTTATCATTTCAGGATGTAGATTCAAACAAGAAACCATCAGAAATTCAATGGTTATTAAAACAATGAAGTACGGGATGAGTTCAAAGTTGCTGGAAAATCACTTTTATTCTTAAAAACACCTGAATTTTATAGTTTCTTAAAATGGGTCGTTTGTCAGTTAACTAATGGAAGACAAAAGTACTTGTTTCATCTTAAAAGGGTTAAAACATCAAACTTTACCTAAACATTGAATTTTATCTTAAACTAAATACATCAAGTCTACTTTACTTTTACCTTTAAACTATTTTCTTAGAATTCATTACTGTTGTCTTTTATCTCAGTGTTTTTCAACCCTGGTCCTGAAGGCACGCTGTCCTGCATGTTTTAGATGTTTCCCTGCTTCAACACAGCTGATTTCAATTGGTAACTAATTAGCAGGCTTTTGATGAACTGCAATCACCTGAATCAGGTGTGTCAAAGCAGGGACACCTCTAAAACATGCAGGGTGGTGCCTTCCGGACCAGGGTTAAAAAACACTGTTTTATGTTATTGAATTTTACTGTTTATAGCTATTATTCAGTGAATTTTTTTGTTACCAGAGGACAAAAGCTGTTTTTTTCATCAAGTAGTCGTTTATGAAAAGGGGTTCCCTGGAACCTTATGATTTCACACTTTGGTGCAAATGATTCTGATTTTTAAAAGGATGAATAAATGATTAATCAGAAAAATCTGATCTGGTGCCCAAACAGGTGCAGAATGCAGAAACACTATCACCTTTATGTTTCTCCCCTCTTTCAGACTTTTCTTATTGGTAAAATAAATTTTTACCCAACTCATCTTCTGATCAAGTTTTTTTTTCATTTTATTTAGTTATTTCTGTCAAGTACTTTTTATATTTCTGATTA
This sequence comes from Anablepsoides cearensis, assembly GCA_032275365.1. NCBI lineage: Eukaryota > Metazoa > Chordata > Actinopteri > Cyprinodontiformes > Rivulidae > Anablepsoides > Anablepsoides cearensis. The sequence continues at coordinate 8,558,790 of JAUBOC010000050.1, read as the reverse complement.
AAACCCATTATTGTTCTTTGACTGCTTTGCAGAGCCACATTTCTGATGAGGCTAAAAATATCTGTTTTAGTCGACTGAACCCAGATTTTTACAGCATCTAAGCATTAAAGTATGAGCCAGAATCTATATTGATTGACATTGAGTTTTCTTGTTTTTTTATACCTCCATTGTAATTCCTAAAAAGCAGACCCAAGGTTTTGTCTGACGTGATCTGATTTGTTAGGCAAGGAACTAAACACACAGAAACTTTGCTTGTGCAAAGCAGCTGATCTCCAAGACGTCCGTCACTAACCGGTGTCTGATTGGATGACACTCCGTCAGAGGTTCAGCCTGCTTTGTTTGGTGAGGGACTAAAATCATCGAGGATTTGCTTAGGCAAAATGATCAGGAAGAAAGACTTCAGTCAACAACTTGTCTTTGGAAAGATTAGGATATCCCTGATGGGATATGTTTTTTAAACCTTAGAAACCTTAGACAGGTTGGCAGAAAGAGACACATTTTAAAGGTCTTCTTCAAACAACAAGTGAAACTAAAACTGACAAAGTTTTGTGTGTCTCTGGGATTAACTCTGTCCAGGGTTATAATCCTTCTCTTCATCTCTTGTCCCTTATAGGCTCCGGTAGTTTACCACAAATGTGTTTGTGCTCACCTGTGTGTGTCTCATTAGTGATGAGAGCTGCTCTAGTCAAGAGTGGTATTTGACTGTGGCCTAGATTCATTGTAATTGATGATTATTTCTTCACTTATATTTGCTGTTTAATTATTAAGCATAAAAAACAATGAATGAATGAATTAAACTTCAAACTCACTAATGAAAAAGTTTAATTACTGAATTAAAATCGATAAACTAAAAGCAAATCCACCTTTTTAATAACCAAAGATCTTTATAATTCTAATTATAAAAACTAATTAAATCTGGGTTCTAATCTGCAACAAATAGAAAACAGTTTAAACTAATTTATTGCAAAGATTGAGGGTATTTTTGTGTTTATGTTTGTTGTAACAATGGTGCCACATTTGTTAGGAAAATGTGTTTGTGGGTTGAGCAGCAGAGTGGGTTGTGCCCATAAAAATCTTGTCACATCTTCTCTGTGAGTGATAAAGAGCTTATTCTGCTATTGTTTGGCATTTAACAGTTTGGAAAAATTGAACTCTGAAGAAACAATACATTTTTTAAGCAATATTTATTATTAATATTTATTAATTTACATAAAAATGTTCTTCCTTACACTGATTCTTGGGATTTGGCTTCTTCCTAAAGGCAGGTTTACAATTCTGTTCATTTTTAATGGATCATTGCTTTATTAATAATTATATATATATATATAATTGTTTTTTTTTTTGTAATCTGTGTTTTAGAATTTACCATGTGGCAGTAATAATCTTTTTATCCCAGTTGTGGTCAGACAGAATTTGGTATATTTGTCTTACTTGATGTCTTGTGGCTGCTGAACGTATACTATAAAAACAAATGTTTTTATTCTTTTCATCAGCTAACAGCATGCAATGTAAAGCATGTTCACCAGGCGCCTTTGGAACTTGCAATGAGACTGATATAAACTGTTCCTCGCAGTGTGCTGCAACCAGATTCCTGATGTTTGCAGGTAATGTTAATATCTGATTTCCAGATGTTAATGCTTCTGGACTGGCTCACTTTACGACTGCTTTCTGATTTCAGGTAGTTTCAAACTCATTGATTTCCAGACTAAAAAATGTGCTTCGGCTCAAGACTGTGTTGACGGCTCCATCAACTTTGGAAGGGCTAAAATTGTGTCCAGTACCATGTGCTGCAATACAAGTTTCTGCAACACCCAAGATGCCCCAGGTAATTTACATCCTGTTTGTCTTATTTAAATCTGCAGATGCAGGTTTGCTGTATTTATAATAATATAATATAATAGTATAGTATAGTATAGTATAGTATAGTATAGTATAGTATAGTATAGTATAGTATAGTATAGTATAGTATAGTATAGTAGATGAGAGTAAAGTAGAGTATATAGTGAGGTAAATACAGTAATTGTAGGCTAATATTAAAGCATAATAATATATATATTTAGGTATCTTTAAAAGTACAGCAAATTCTTCTAGCGAGTCAGACTACCTCATTAATTCCAACAGGTACACACGTGGACAAAATTGTTGGTACCCCTCAGAGATGGGGACTCGTGACTCAGACTTAGACTTGAGTCGCACTTAAGTCTCTACCATTAGAGACTTGGACTTGACTTGGACTTGTGGTTTGAGACTTGCGAACAATGCAAGTCTTTTTACTGCCCGGTTCACGTTTCTCACTCCCTCAAAACTGTATGTATTTGTTCTCAAAGGAGCAGAGCATGGATGTGTATTAAGAGCAAAGACATTTACTCCTGGTCTCAAATTGAAAATATGCTCTTGATTAAAGTCAGAATAATTCTTCCATACGTTCTGCTCCCTCTCACCTGAGAACAAGGGCCAGCGCCGTCCAATGTTAATAACACGTGCTGAATGCTTGATTGTTGTTGTTTCAACCTTAACCTTATCTGTATTTTTAAGAGTATTATGTTTTAATAGTATTATTAAAACATAATACTATGTTTTAATATTTTATTAAAATATAGTATTATAGAACATACAGTAATCTAGTATAGTTAGAATACCTTTGATCAAACTGCCAGTTAAGTAATACATGCAACTAGACTTGAGACTTGACTTGGATTTTTAGTCAAAGACTTGGACTTGATTTGGACTTGGAACCAAAGACTTGAGACTTGACTTGGACTTGCACATCTCTGGTACCCCTCATTTAGTGACAGAAAAACCCACAAAGATCACAAAAATAACTTGACAAATGGAAGTCAGACATTGCTTTTCAACAGATTTGTTTTTTATTAAAACTCATGAAACAGGCCTGGACAGAAATGATGGAACCCTTAACTAAATATTTTGTTGCAGAACTTTTTGAGGCAATCACTGCAATTAAACAATTCCTGTAACTGTCAGTAGCTGCGTTTCCATTGACCACGAAAATGCGCAAATTACAATTTCAAAAATAAATTTGCTCAATGGAAACACGTCAATTTCGAAAAAACTTCTGTTTTTTGATGTTACATGCAGTGGTGTCTGCATGTATGTTTCTCCCTTTAATTTTGGTGCTGCTGAGCTCATGCAGCTTAAGCAGGTGCAGGTGGTTTCACTCTGCCCTCTGATGAGCAGAGTATAAGGCCTGGTGTGTAGCTGAGCTCGATGCCTAGTTTTTTTTTCTGACTCGGCTGTGCGTGAGTGTGGGTGAGGGTGTTTTTTGGCGGAGGTGAGTGGATTGGAGATGGCAGAAGGAAGTGATGGATCAGGAAGTGAAATGGGAGATATGGAAATAGGTGGCGGGAAGTTTGAAGAGTGGGATATTGTTCGAAAAAAGAAGCGAAAGAAGAATCAAAATAAACATTCTGATGATAGTGACAGTGCCAGAGATCAAGTAACACATAATGCAAGTTATGAACATAAAGTAATCATCAAACTGACTCAAGATGGAGCTTCTTTTGGTAGTTGGAATCCAGTACAACTGACAAAAGCAATAAACAAAGAAATCGGTGAAGTTAAAAGTGCTAAAGTTTTGAGGAATGGGACGTTGTTAGTATTTTGTAAAGATGGAGGACAAAGGGGAAGAGCAATTAGAATGGACAAAATGAATGGCAAACGAGTGCAGTGCTTGTTAACTAATGACAACCAAGTTAAGGGAGTTGTGACAGGGGTTCCAGTAAGTGTGTCAGTGGACGAATTTAAAACAAACATCAGAAATGCAAAAATAAAAGAGGTTAAACGCATGAAAACTAACAGAGATGGAATCAAATGTGACAGCTTGTCATTACTGATTACTTTTGAAGAAAATAAACTCCCAGATAAGATATATGTTGGATATATGTGCTATGATGTCAGGCTATATATTCCCCCTCCACTGCGCTGCTTTAAATGTCAAAGATTTGGACATGTTGCTGCAGCATGCAAAGGGAAGCAGAGGTGTGGAAAATGTAGTGGAGAACATGAGTATGGTAAATGTGAGGAAGGAGCAAAACTGAAATGTTGTAACTGTGGAGGTGAACACAGCTCAGCATATAGAGGATGTGAAGTTAGTAAAAGGGCAGCAGAAATCCAGAGACTTAAAGTTACTCAAGGAATCAGTTATGCAGAGGCCATAAAGAAGGTTCCAGAAACCTCAAAAGTGACAGGACAAATTAAGACTAAAATCAATGAATCTAGGAAATGTGAGGGATGTGATCTGATAAAGAAAGAAACAATGATTGTTAGTAAGAATGATTTTGTGTTGTTCATGGCAGACATAATTAACTGCTCTGCTCAGTCAAAAAGCCGAAACGAAAGAATAAAGATAATAGTTAGATCTGCTGAGAAGTTCTTAAAGATAAATGGGTTGCATTGGGAAACAATCAAAAACACACTTGATGATCAATCACAATCCTCTCAGACGTTTCTTGAGTATTCACAATAATCCTAAAATTATTACAGTGGAATGCAAGAAGTTTAATTGCTAATGGACAAGAATTTAAGAAATATGTCGATAATCTAAGAGAGAAACCTACTGTAATATGTATACAAGAGACTTGGCTAAAATCACAATTAGACTTTGTTTTAAAGGGATACAATATAATTAGAAGAGATAGGGAATCTGGTGTAGGTGGAGGAGTTGCAATTTTTATACAAAATGGAATAAATTATAAAATAATAAATGTAGGTTCACAATATGAATCAATAAAGATAAGTATATGGACTAGTAAAGGAAGTATAGATATTATTAACTTTTATAATCCATGTGGGAAATTAAATCAAAATGTTATGGATGATGTCGGGGGATCATTGAAAGACAACTTAATATGGTGTGGTGATTTTAACTCCTATAATACATTATGGGGAAGTAATAAAACTGATGTAAATGGGGAGATAGTTGAAGAATATATAGATGCTCATAATTTGGTGTGTATTAATAATGGGGAAGGAACACGATATAATAGTATACAAAACACAGAAACAGTACTGGATTTAACATTTGTTTCCAACACTTTAGCAAGCATTAGTTCATGGAAAGTTTTAAAATACTCTACAATAGGCAGTGACCACTACCCTATAGTGACTAAAATAGGAATAGAGATGAGGTATGAAAAAACAAATAAAACTCCAAGATGGAAGTGGGAGAAAGCAAACTGGGAGAATTATAAAAATTTAATTGCAGTAAGATATGGGAATATTAAAGATGTTTCTAATATGGAGATAGATGAACTGAATGAGAAGGTAGTCACTGAATTAATTCAGTCTGCAAAAGAAACTATTCCTAAAACCATGGGAAATAAAGTTGGTAAGAGAGTACCGTG
>JAUBOC010000050.1:8540709-8553330 GCA_032275365.1 Anablepsoides cearensis | reverse complement strand
GTGAGACCAACCGGAAAAAGACCCAGACGCTCCTCCCTCTTCAGCCGCGCGTCTAGTCTCTGCCCCGGTGTGAACGTGTGAACGTAAAAAGCGGCCAACAGGAGGCGTTTGATGAGTTTTGGCCACTCAAGACGGGTTCGGTGGGAATTCAGTATTACGGTTTCAAGTTCATGTTTTTGTCCTCAAACTAGTGGAAACTCTTGCACTGCTCTGAGTAAGACAAATTTGTTTATATAGTTTAATATGTTCCTTTTTTAATTACAAGAGGTTAACTAATATTACACATTATTTAAGTCCAGGAAATTGTTGCGATTCTGTTCAGTTTGCATTAAACGGTTGGATCATAATCATATGCTTCTTTCATTTAATACCAAAAGAAACGTTATCCTTTTTGCTTTTTAAAGCATAGATTTATAATTTTCTGAAAGCCAATGTGTTGGAAAAAAAAGTTTTACATGTCTTGTTCTGCCTTGAACGACTTTTAGAGTAATACACAAGAATCTGACTGAAAATGCAAATCGGTGTTTATTGACCAAAGTTATAAAGATTTAATTATGTAGTATTTGCAACATGACAGTTAGTCCAAGTATATTGATTAGGATGAACATAAATACTGGTTTTATTATTTTATTTATATATATATATATATATATATATACACAAACATACACTTGTCCTCAAAAATTTTCATACCCCTGTTCATTTAGGTTATATTCTTTATTTTTGTGAAGAAATTAATGCTTTTTCCAAGTTTGTCTATGATTGCTAAATGAACATCTTAGAGAGTGACATCAAAACATAATTCAATAAACTTTTTCATTTCATGAGTATATTATAAATTAATTTACAAAAAAGCCATGTTCAAAATTATTCATACCCTGATCCAGTGTCTTTCTTTAATAGTCAATAGTGTAGCCTTTGTTTTATATGACCGCTTCTAAACAATTCTTGTATGTGTCCACAAGCTTCCTGCATGTCTCCTGTGGGACGTTGGCCCACTCCTCCTTGGCATAAGCCTCAAGCTGGATCATGATGGTCGGCTTCCTTGCCATCACTCTGGTCTTCAAGACTCTCCACCAGTTCTCAATGGAATTGAGGTCAGGGCTCTGACTCTGCCATTCTAGAATGCACCACCATTGTCCCTGAGCCTCTCCTTCACTATCTTGGCGGTGTGTTTAGGATCATTGTCCCGCTGGTAGATCCAGTTGTGGCCAAGCTGGACTTTCTCTGCAGATTCCTTAACATTTTCATCAAGGATCCTAATGTTATCCTCCTTTTTCATACGTCCCTGGACCTTGACAAGGTTACCTGTGCCACTGGAAGAGAAGCATCCCCATAGCATAATGTTTCCACCACCGTGCTTGACTGTGGGCACAGTGTTCTTTGGCTTGTGTGCTTCTCCTTTCTTCCTCCAGACAAAGGCAACATCCATACGGCCAAACAACTCCAACTTCGTCTCATCAGACCACAGGATGGTTGACCAAAAGCTGGAATCATGTGTCAGATGACCTCTAGCAAAGGCCAGGCAAGCCTTCACATGGTTCTTCCTAAGCATTGGGGTTTTCTGAGGTCTCCAGGACTGTGAGTCGAGCAGGTGGGATCACAGCTGACTCTTCTCACCCTGCACGCAGTCTGTTCATACCACTCCCCTCAGGAAGAAGGTTTCGCTCCATTCGGACCAGAACATCCCGCCATAAAAACAGTCTCTTCCCTTCTGGCATCAGACTCGAACATTTAGAACACGTCACTCTTTAACTCTCTGCCTTGGCTGCTTTCTCACTGGTTTTTAAACTGCACAACTCTGACAATATTGTTTTCTGGTCACTTTTTCACTGGATCTAATTGCACTACTCCAAATATGTCTGTTGTGATCACTGTACTGAACTGGTGTACATATGTTTTACAATTTTTTTAAATTGTATTTTTCTTTTTATCCTTTGTATTTTCTTCACTTGTTATATTTGCTATACTTGATATCTATTACACCTTTACACTGAAGCAAATTCCTAGTCTGTGAACCCTGTTCATTGACAATGGCAATAAAACCAATTCTGATTCAGATTATTAGACACATGTGTGATCTATTTTGAGTTGCTGTGATGCAGATCAGACAGCAGTGCTTTTTGTGTCTCACTTTTGCTACCTGTGTTAATCATTGTGGAACCCATGTGAATCAAAGAGCAAAATGTGTTTTAGTGGGAGAAAATCGGTCTGCAAGTTGTGTTTAACTGGGTGAAATGTGCTTAGTGTTCTGACCAAAGAGTGGCCATTTTAATAAATGGGTTCAGGGAACTGAATATTTGGTTCAAACAACAGGGTTTATTGTTTTAGCAACTGAGAAAAACTGTAAAAATAAGCCCTAGAGCTGCAACATTTGTACAGACAGGGGGCAGCATTGACTAATTTATGTTCAAAGTTCAAAGATAATTAAGTTCTTTTATGTTTACGTCTGATGGTTTGTAGGTTTTCGAAACATAAAAATAAGAGGAAATAAGATGTTTTTTTTTCTTTTCGGACATGTGTCCCAGGTGATCCTACATGTAACCACTTGTGATCAGATGTTAGTCAGTCTACTCATTAAAAAACACATTTGTCTCACATTCCACCATGAAATAACAGGCAAACAGATTCACAGACATTTCTGTAAAAACATAAATACAATTAGTATTTGTGTCATTAAAACTGTAGTTTGATTGTCCAACTGAGATTATTGCCTAAAAGGCTTCATATTAACAATTAACTTCCTTAATATCAGTGAAGACAAACTGAAAAAAACCAACACCACCCCCGCCCTGTGGCCATGAAAGCTCTTTGTATATTTAACCACAAAATCTGTTTTGAGAGCATTAATGTTACCTATGTCAAGCTGAAGCACAGGTTTTAACAAAGGGGTCACCTGTGACCTTGACCCAGGGCACGTGTTTGTTATGTTCTATCTTCTTCTGAACTGTGATTTCATTGTGCTCAGTACAATGACAGTAAAGTATGGATTAAATCTTGTGCCAGCAGGAATTGAATTTGAATTATTCAGATTGAATCTGAATGTGCATAATTTGAAATTGAATGCACTGGATTAAAAATGAGTTTTACTAAATTGAAACTGAATATAATGGTTTGAAACTGAATTTAAAGCTTAGAATTTGAATTAATTTGCTTTGAAACTGTATTTTGGTCTATTAAAAATTCAGTTTGACTAGGTATGTATGGGTATTAATTAATGTAAACATGCTTTACAAAGAAATATAATTATAGGGATATGTATTGTGTTGCTATGTTTCTCTTGTATTTATTTACTTTCAGAGCGGATAGAAATCGGGTGTGTCGCCTTTTCTAATGATATTTCCTCTTTTCCTTTTTTCCCTTCTTTCTTCTCTCTGTCTTCTCTCTTAAAAAAAAAATTCACTAATGATGAAGAAGTTAAGAAACTACTATTCTAATATAAAGTTCTTATTCTCTACTGAAGTGAAATTGAAAAAAAAGCTTCAGTTGTACGGATTTCTAGCAAAACGTACAGATTTTTGAGGCTCTTTATACAGGTAAACGTCCAAAGGGGTTGACATGTATGTAAATATAGTGATTAATTCACTAAATTGGTACCGCTATGTTCTGCAATCCACCAGCTCTGTCGAAAAAAAAAAAAATTTTAAAAAAGTCCAGCATGGTGCTGATCTCTACAGTTTAAAATGTATTTACCATGTCAGAGCCTGTAGGACGTTAAAAACAATTAACAGCATCAAATATTATCCATTTTCAACCCATTGTGCTGCTAAAAGTAAGTTTTTCCTCCTTTCCTTCTGATGTTGCTGCAGCCGACAGCCCCGGAACCGCAGCGGGCTCTGCTGTCACCACCTACCCGCTTTCTTTTTTTTTTTCACTTCAGTAGAAGAAAGAACTAAATAATAGTTTCTTAATTTCCTACCCGCTTTCAAAGCACTGACAGGCGGCTCAGTCTTCGTACATCATCGCTCCCAGCTGCTGGTAGATATTGATCAGATGCTGCTGCTGACTGATCCATGATGTGATGTAAATGTAACGTGTTCTATAGGTAAAATTAATCACTGCAATAAAATAACTGTCTGTTTTGTCACTTTTACGGTAGATTGCATCAACTCTGTTATAAAAAGGAAGCTTCACTGACGTGAAACATAAATCTGTCAGTCTGTGTTTGATTACTCTGGCTGGCTTTCTCAAGGACCAGGATGTGTGACACAAAAATCTGAATTTTAGAACTGAAAGTGAAAATAGTCAAACTGAATTTTTAATAAACCAAAATACAGTTTCAAAGCAAATTAATTCAAATTCTAAACTTTATATTCAGTTTAAAACCATTATATTTAATTCAATTTAGTAAAATTCATTTTCAAACCAATGCATTCAATTTCAAAGTATACTTATTCAGACTCAATCTGAATAATTCAAATTCAGTTCCTGCTGGCATAAGATTTATCCCATAGTAAAGGTCTATGTAATCTAATCTAATCTAATCTAATCTAATCTAAACATGGATCCTGATACCTTAAAGAGAAAAGGATCGTTCTTAACCCATGATGTGTCCAGCTGCAGTTTGATTCATTTAGAGCTCCAACAAGAAATTGTCCACAGACAGCTCTACACCAAAGATCCTTTCTTATAATAAGTCCAGTGTAGCACAGTCCTGTCATTCTGTTAAGACACAGATTTGCAGCAGACTCATCTCAGAATAGTTAATAAGCCTTCATATCTTTTCCAACCAGCCCTCGACCTTCAGAGCCTCTCTGCACAGAAACAGGAAGTGGAGTAAGACTTTATTTTTCCTAATACCTTTAAAGCAGAAGTGAAAAGGAAGGAGGCCAAATGAGAACTCCAGTTGTTACATCAGAAACTTAGAGATTTATTTCTTATCTATAATTAAACAGGTTTTGCTTTATTAAGACACTGAACACTAAACTTTAAATGTTTTACTTATTTTACTCAAATAAAAAAGCAACATAAATGACACTCAGTGTGTTTTTGTAAAAGTAAAGGCAAAAATAAGAAATTTCTTTGAGCTCACAAAACAGTTGCACTTTCAACACATCAGTTAAAGTAACAAGAACAGAGAAGTGAACCCTAAATACAACGGGAGGCCTAAGCAGCAGCGCTGCTGGTTTGCAGCGCCAACCCAAAGGCTAGGCAACTTTTTCAAACTGAAACTGTCAGAAAAATTACAGAGAAAAGGCGCAACTTAAACTCATCATACTGTATTGTTGTTGGCCGCCTGAAGTGTGTGGTGGTAGATGTGTGTGGTGGTAGACGACAATTTGATGACGTCAGTCATCAAATACTGTTCTACAATAGTCGCCTATTGATCACGTATGTGTAAACCACCACAAATATATGTATAAAATAAAAAAATACTGAGATGCTTGAGGTGCTTCAAAATTGTTCAAGGTTTTACTGAGAAATGTTCAAGGTTTTACTGAGAAATGTTCAAGGTTTTACTGAGAAATGTTCAAGGTTTTATTGGTTTTACTGAGAAATGATCGATGTTTTATTGGTTTTACTAAGAAATGTTAAGAGTTTTTTTCTGAGAACTGAGGATGTCATAAAATTTACACCGTAAGGCAGGTCTGAACCAATCTAGTACCTTTGATGCTACAGTGTTACAGCTGAGAGATCAGGATGCTGGTCAACTGTGGGTTTTATTGTTTGAAAGTTGTATTTCCTCCACATTTCTCCTGTATTCTAAAATTAAATTTGTGACATTTACGATTGGTGTTATGTAATTATTGTTAGAGCTGCTCAGTTATTCCAAATAACTGATTGGAAGTGTGCAGTGATCAAAGTTGTAAATGTGAGTTATGCAGTCCACACAACTTAACATTGTTCCTTAAATTTCAACTGTGTTTTAATAACTTTTAACTTGTTAGGCAGAAAATCCATTTGATAAAAAAAACAGAGATGAGAGTGAAACCAAATTAACAGTTTTATTTCACTTTTCAACAACAAGGTTTTTCTTGGTTGCTTACATTTACGGTATTTTCTATACAGTATTTTAGTTTTAAGCATCAGTTTAAAAAAATGTCATGCAATCCTAAGCATCAAAGCATTTCTAATTCCTGATCCAGTTCTTTTCAAAAAAGAAATTTGGCACAACTTAAGTAGAAAGATAACAAATAGGATGAAAGCAGTGTAACAGGCTGCAAAAACAAGCAATGGTGCACTGTATATTGTTCATTATATATTGTACTCCAGGAAGGATGAAGGAGTGGAACAAAAGCACAAGCCCACCTCAGGAGAAGTATTTATATCCAACCTGAACAGAACAGAAGTTTAACTCACTTGAGTCTTGCAAACAAAATGTTCTTTTTTCTGGTTCTTGGGATTTGCCTTCTCCCAAAAGGTAAGTTATGCTTTTTTAAATATAATGATTCAATTCAGTTTTATACTTTGTGATGATGATGATGATGATGACGATGACGACTGTGCTTGTCTTTATCAGTGGAAATGTTGAGCTGTTATGAGTGTATACCAGGCAGTTCTGGAAGGTGCACTGATGTAAAAAAACAATGTATTTCAGAGCAGAAACAGTGCGTTACATCAAGAGTGTACTTATTTGTAGGTAAGTTATTGTGCAGTTTCTAGTCATTGTTTATTACCTGATTGGCACATTGGCTTATTTTTCAGTGGTTACTCTCTTCTTTCAGATGGTAAAAAGATATTTAATATACAAGTTAAAGGATGTGAGACTTCTGAAGCATGTGGTGAAACCTCAGGAAACCTTGGAATAAGCAGAGCCACAGTGAACAGCAAGTGCTGCACCACAGACAACTGCAACAATTACAATGTTCCTGGTAATTAATATCCTCTGTATTACTTAAAGCTACGATGTAAGTTAGCTGTATCTAAAGAGTAACACTACAATGGGTTAGTGTCAAGTAACTGTGTGTGTGTGTGAAGGTCGCCTGTTCGACTCCCTGGACCCCTGTTGTGATCCCCACCAGGGGGATTGTATTGATCAATATTGTATTGATCCCCACCACTGTAAATTATGACACATTTAAATTTTTACTTATTTCAACAAATTTATGTGTGACCAGTAAATCAACGACAGTCAATGGAAAGTCCCCACGAGGATAGAACAAAGTGTGGGCGTGTGAGTGTGTGCGTGCGTATGCTGCACACGCACACACACACCCAGAGCTTTATTCTATGAGAAATGTTTATTTTTTTTCTTATAGTATACAGTATGTCCCATATGATCTGATTACTCATCATACTTATTTAAAAAAGTTACAATGATAAACGGACTGAACTTATATAGATAGCCCTTTATCAAGTACCATTGGGCCCCACAGCACTATGGTAAGCTACTTTTGTAGCCACAACTGCCCTATGGCACTGACAGAGGTGGGGCTGCCATGCACCAGTGCCACCAGACCCTCTAAGCAACGTGGGTGAATTATCTTGCCCAAGAACACAACGACTGAGACAGCTGGAATGGGGGATCAAACCGGCAACCCTAACCACTCTGCCACAGCCTCTTAAACAATGTAACAAATGGGAAAAAAAGTTTACAGTCACCAAGTCTGTTATTAGTTTTGGGATTTTCATTATAGTTTAATTTTGTTTTGACTTTTTTTAATTATAATTTAGTTAGTTTTAATTAGTTTTTACAGTGGATTTTGTAGCTTTTACTAGTTATTATTGCATTTTTAATGCTTAGTTTTACTTTAGTTTTTATTAGTTATAGTATTAGTTTTTTTATAGTTTGAATAAACATATTTGCCAATGCATCAAGCTTGTCATGTTCCTGTGAGTTCACTAACAAACAGCTTTTTTGTCGCTAGTTAAAGCGTCCATTATATCAACACCTTCCGAAAATATTGCAAAACTCAATTTTGCCCCCCAAAAATGGACCTGGGTGATTATTTTAGGACAGTGACAATAGTTGTCTCCAACCCGGAGCTACCTGCTGCTTGTTTTTCACATGAGCTACTGAGACAAGCTAGTGTGTCAAGATAGTCATAGTTAGCCATCTTGTGTGAGCTTGATTCATGCAGTTTTTCCCTTGAGAAATATTCCACCTATTTTATCATCTGTCTACTACAAGACACTGTATTGTATTTTTCTTGCAGTCACATTCAAAGAAATCCCAAAAAGGACTTTGCCGCTTTCTCCCAACTTTTGTCGTCGTCATTTGGCAGATCAGCGCTGAGTTGCAGTAGTCTGTAAACAAGTGTTGTTATGACCCACAGCTAATGTGAAACTACTCGATTTGGAAAAAAATAAAAAATAAATTTAAAAGGAATAATGATTCGTTTAATCAGTTCACACGGCTCAAAATAAATTGACAAACACTAAAGTTAAGGATATTCTACCTATAATTTCAGTTAGTTTTATAAAAAGATTATACAGTTTTAGTTGGGTATTGTTTTTTTCGTTATTTAGTTAGTTTTAGTTAACTATAATAACCTTGGCCCAAACTTGCAGACAAAGAAAAAAACAAAAGCTTGATTTTTCAGAAATACTTTTCAGGAAGAGATCACGGTACTATGGATGAAAAACCAAAACTAGTGCAGTTTTGCTGACTTAAAATATTTTTTGTACTTCAACATGAGGAGCGAGGATTGTTTAGAACAAAGTAGTGGCCGGTACGATATCAGGTAGGACTCAGGTCCAGCTCGGGAACTTGTATAACAGACAGGTGCAGAGAAAGGCAAACTCTGTCAAGTAATATTCAGACCATCCTCTCTTCAGAGATTTTTTGTTGCTTTCTTCTTGGTTGTCGGTCGGTAGGGTTGTGCAATATTGGCAAAAAATTAATCATGATTAATTGTGGTATTTAGTTGATAAAGATTAACATGATGATTAATCCCCTGGATTCCTGCATGTCACATAACCAATTTAAATCACTCTAGTGGAAGAGCTTTGCTCTCCCTAAAAGTCTGTTCCAACTTGTGTCAAAAGTATGGATTTCAAGCTATAAATTTTTAATTCACATAATCTTTTAAAAATGTGTTGACAGGCCAAGTAAAACCAGAATTCTCAGTCAACCCTGTAGTCTCACCCCCACCCCACCAAATATTTACTGAGATCCTCAGTCAGTTCGTCTGGCGGCATTAATCGTATTAAGTGCCAAAAATTATTATTATTTTTTTATGATTAATTGCATTGATATGATTTTACCCAACCCTCATCGGTATAAAATCCCTGCTGTAAAGACCAAGACACAAAACGTTTCTTTCACACCAACATCCCTTGTTTTGCTTAAGGACTCAAAATTATAAGTATTGCTGATTGTTATTGCTGCTACATATTGCATATTTGTTGATGCTGAATGGTTGAGTTTGGGTTGTTCTGTTTTTTTTTTTTTACCCTATCTCTGTTTATTTACATGTAACCTATGTGTTATTTGATATGTGGACATGCTGCAAATTAATTTCCTATTGGGGACAATACGTTCAATCAAATCAATCAAAAAGGTTGATACAGAAAAACTGACACCACAATTACTGTTTGTTTGTTTGTTTTTTAGACTTCAACACAGCTCCAAATGGCAGAAAGTGTTTCACTTGTGTAGGAGAGGACTGCACAAGAACCCTAAACTGTGAGGGCAAGGAGGACCACTGCATCAAAGCAACAGGTAAGAGATCCTCTTCTTTATTTGCAATCCATAACCTAATCATTAGGTTAATAAAATATGAAACATGTTACTCATGTTATACAGATGTGTTCAAAATTATTCAACCCCCAGTGTTTTAGCAAGTTCGTTTATTTTTCATCTTGTTCACAATCAGGTCAAAGAAGGACTTTAATAATAAACAAATGCAACTTAAATTACAACAATATTATTTCTAGTATATAAACAAATATCCTTTTTGAGATTTCTTCAGTGACAAAATTATCCAACCCCTTTAAAAATGACCACTCTCAAGAATAGAGGACTCAATCAGGTGTCTTCAATCAGGTGTTGGAAGCACCTGCAGATGTGGGCAGAGCCATAACAAACAGCAATTAAGCAGATTTAAAAGGACTGAGATGCTCCGCTCCTTCTACATAGTTAATAGTGTCTTTGCAACAAGGTGAAGTCCAGGGAATGGTCAAAGAAGTCAAGAGAGGAGGTCATTTCTCTTCATAAGCAAGGATGGGGATATAAAAAGACAGCAAAGACATTAAACATTTCAAGAGACACAATTGGAAGCATAATTCACACGTTTAAAGCTAAAGGCACAGTGCAAACACTGCCTGGGCGTGGCAGAAAGAGGTTGCTGTCAATGACTGTTGTTCGTTACCTGAAACGAAAGGTGGACAAAAATCCCCCGCTGACAGCTGAGGCACTGCGACAGGACTTGTCAGAGGGAGGCACTCGGGTTTCGGCCCAGACGATAAGGTGCACTCTGCGAGATGAAGGCCTCTGTGCCAGAACTCCCAGATGTACCCCTCTGCTGACTCCACAGCATAAACCACAAAGGTTTTGGGACACTGCTCTCTGGAGCAACGAGACAAAGTTGGAACTCTTTGGGTCTATGGCTCAAAGGTATGTTTGGAGAAGGAAGACCTATAAAGAAAAGAACACCTTGCCTACTGTGAAGCATGGCGGTGGGTCAGTCATGCTCTGGGGCTGTTTCGCTTCTTCTTGTATACAGGACATCTTCATTGTGTGCAAGGTATCATGAATTCTGTTAAATACCAGGAGATCTTGGGTGAAAATGTCATGCAGTCAGTGACAAAGCTGAAGCCTGGGAGACGTTGGCCCTTCCAACAAGACAATGATCTCAAGCAAACCTCAAATTCTACCAGGGCTTGGTTGCAGAAGAAGGGTTGGAAGTTTCTGGAGTGGCCATCACAATCACCTGACTTAAATCTCTGGTGGGACTTGAAGAATGCAGTTGCAGCACGCAACCCAAGAATGTCAATGAACTAGAGGCCTTTGCCCATGAGGAATGGGCTAAAATACCTTTAGATCGCTGCAAGAAACTTGTGTCGAACTATGTTTCACGTATTGTAATTTAAGTTGCATTTGTTTATTATTAAAGTCCTTCTTTGACCTGATTGTGAACAAGATAAAACATTAACGTCAAACTTGCTAAAACGCTTTACTGTAGTGGGGGTTGAATAATTTTGAACACAACTTTATATTTGTTTTTGTAGTCTTCGTGAATGGAGGACGACTAAATCTGACCTCTAAGGGCTGCGCCTCTGAGAATGTTTGCTCAGCTGAAGCATCTAGTTTGATGGAGCAGTTCATTTCAGGAATCAGCTGCTGTCAGGGTGACTACTGTAACAGCGCCATCAGTACAAGTGCTGGTCTGCTGCTGCTGTTGGTGCCGCTCATTTCTGTGGTTTGGTTTTACTAACAGATATGCAAAGTTATTTACATGATCTCAGCAGCTTCATTAATCTGTTCAGCAAAGGGCAAAACATTTTGTATTTGAGTTACAATTTTTTAAGATTTTTTTAAAATGTGTAGTGGAAAGATAACTTATTCTGTAAATCCCCTCATTATTCTCAGGCCAAGAGTTGGTGACTCTTGCTGACCTTAAATCGTCATCATGTAATATTATTTCACTCTTTATCTTGTGTTTCTGTCAGATAAAGTGTTCCACAACCAGGAAAATATCTGTTTAGAATTATTCATTCTTGTTGCTGACATCATCTGTCCCTGGGCCAGTTACTGCACGAAGAAAGGTGTTATTGTTCCATTTTGAACAATAATACATGCATTTACACTTTCTGTGTAAATGCATGTATTTCACACTGTCTCATTGGCACGCACTCTGGAGCACGGCCACTCTTAACCCAACTTAGTTGACTTTACTAGAAAATTTCAAGGAAACCCGTTGACTTAAACCGTTCTAGTTTTTACACAATGATAAAACTAATCAGGTTTAGTTGTGTTAACTTAAGAACTTCAATACAATGTAGTAAAAACATTTAACATACTTTACTAATGTTGATTAGTTTGCATAAATTTCTTTTTAGTTTTATGAAATTACTATTTACTAAAATATTTACAATTTACTAAACTTACATAGCCATATTAAGCAAATAACCATAATAACATTAGTTTAAGCTACTGATAATATTTTAATATAAACAACTTTCTATTGTAATGTAATCACCCTTCCAATCTTAAAAGTACATTGAAAGCAACAATAAACAATACATTTTAATGTTCCAATACATTTGATTTTCTTTTTAAACAAAATATTTTAACTAGTCATCAAGCTTATCACAAGTAAAATAATGGTATTAACACAGTAGCCATTTAAGCACAATGTCCAAAAGTCAAGTAAAGACAGAAATTAAAAGTGCTTGATAAAAACTTTGACTTGTTTAAAAAATACAAAAACAGTAGCAATAATTCTTGTGCTGTTATATTGGCTGAGAAAACTCAAGCAGCAAAATATTTAGTGTTCCAGTTACAGATGAATTACATAATGAGACGAGGATTGTGTTGATCAATGCTCTCATAGAATTCCTGCTTGAGGTTCTTCTGTTGAATCCTGTTGAACTCCATGAATACCTGCAAAATACAGAGAATGATCCAATATCACATCTCAACATTTGATATCAACCATATATATACACTCACCGGCCACTTTATTATGTACACCTGTCCAACTGCTCGTTAACACTTAATTTCTAATCAGCCAATCA
>JAUBOC010000050.1:8506503-8516574 GCA_032275365.1 Anablepsoides cearensis | reverse complement strand
AGATATCTTAAATAAGAATTATGACTAGTCATAATTCAATTTCAGATATCTGGAATGGAAGTGTTGTGAAACCGATTATATGCTAAAATGGCTTGCCACAGCTGTCTCGCGTTGGTGCCCACCTACTTCCCTCTTGTTGTTGTTGCGTCACATAGCAGAGTCTCCCGATTGGTTGCTGATGCGCGTCAAGCAGCCAAAAGTTCAATTTTCTGAACTCGGGCAGCCGTTGCTTTGGATGCGCCGCATGCGCGGAAAAAGTTCCTGCCGCTACCTTGCGCGCTGCTCTTAACTGGCAAAACGCGTCGTGCTAGGCTGCTCTGCTCCTTGATGCGCGTCCACATAGACTTTGCATGTAAACTGGCTGCTTTGGCTGCTCAAAACGTGTTTGGTGGGTCCCTGGCCTTAGAGATAGGGTGAGAAGCTCGGTCATCTGGGAGGGACTCAGAGTAGAGCTGCTGCTCCTCCACGCCCAGAGGAGCCAGTTAAGGTGGTTCATCTGGTTAGGATGCCTCCTGGATGCCTCCCTGGTGAGGTGTTCCAGGCACATCCCACTGGGAGGAGGTCCAGAGGAAGACCAGGACACACTGGAGGGACTATGTTTCTTGGCCGGCCTGAGAACACCTTGGGGTTCCCCCGGATGAGCAGGCCCAAGTGGCTGGGGAGAGGGAAGTCTGGGTCTCTCTGCTTAGGCTGCTGCCCCCGAGACCCGATCCCGGATAAGCCGCAGAAAACGTACGTACGGACGTACAGTTAATGTATTATAAAAATGTATTAGATTTGAGCCAGGTTATAAACACCTATGCAAGTTTAAAAAAGACAAAATATATTTTATTACTAATTTGTAGTAAAGGATTTGACACACTTTACAAGTGAGTACCTGAGGTTCTAATAAAAGTCCTAATTTGCTAGGTGTGTTAAAGAACAAATAAGGTGAACATGCACTCACTGTCAAATTAATTAGGCTTCCAAATGAGGTGAAATGAACCCATATTAGTTTAAAGTCATGTGGCTGTACTGTCAGGATGACAAGATACTTTCTCCACTGTCTCAAGTCAAAATGACTGCCACGAAATATGCCTATCAATTTGATAATGGAGATGGTGGTATGAACACAGTGCTGTCTCACATTAGTAAAGCATGATACGCCTCCATTGAAATATGTTTTCTCTCATGCAGAGACACATCTGTTGTGATTAACCATCAGTTTCTGACAGACTTGGGCTGGGTTGAAGTTGGCGTCCAAACTGATCCCACATGTTTGATTATGGAGAAAAATCAAAGAACCTTGTTGACCATAGAAGGACTTCAAAATAAAACTAGTAGATTGTGAACACACGTGCCTTAACCTATGGCTCCCATTATTGTGATGTCATCAGTAACATAGTATCTCTGTGTCATCATGTTTGCATGTGGTTTGTCTTCTTTGGTGAAGGCAAATGGTCTGAACTTATAGAGCTTTATCAAGCCCAATCAGACTCCAAAGTGTTTTACGCTGCAGTCATTCACCCATTGACTGGCATTGATTGTAGTAAGCTACATTGTAGCCACAGCTACCCTGGGGCAGACTGACAGAGGTGGGGCTCCCATGCACCGGCATCACCAGAAACACTGAGCACCATCAGTAGGCAAGGCCAGTGAAGCGTCTTGCCCAAGAACAGAACAACTGAGACAGCTGGAATGGGGGATCGAACCGGCAACCGTCCAGTTACAGGATGACTCCCCTAACCATGTAAATGTAGAATAGAGATTCATCCACAAGAATGATAAAATGCCACTCATCAATGAATGCCTCCAGGTTATGGCAAAACTTCAAATGTTACAAACGAGTAAAGGTCGATGCTTAACTAAAGTTAGTCACATCAGAGCAGTTGTTAAGTCAAGTATTTTGTTCTATTTGAGACAGCTGGCAAAGCCAATTTCTTCTTAGTAGCATTTTAAAACATTAGGCTATACCTTTATTACCACTCGCTGCAATAATGTAACACACTTTATAAAGGAAGTGATTATATCTTTCAGTTTCAGAGGGTAAAGAATACCACTGCACATCTTTTATCATGTTTATCCAGTTTTAGCTGCCATGCACTGGCTGCCTGTATATTTTAAGAGTAATTTTTTAATTATTTTATTTGTTTTTTACAATTCCTAATGGCCTTGCCCCACCCCATCTGTCTAAGCTGCTACATTTCTCCCTCTTGATCCCTCAGGTCGGCTGATCAGTTGCTCCCGAATGTGCCCAAAATGACCCTGCTGTTTTTAAATCCTTACTTAAAACCTTTCTTTTTTCTCTGGATTTTGAACAACATTTGTAATGTTGATTTTTAATTTTTAATTTTTTTTGATTGACTGTATGATTATACGCATATTTTATTATGAGTACACAACTTTGGTCCTATGGGGGATTACAGTGCTTATAAATAATGCAGATATGGTATAGCCATCTGTGCTCTGGTGTTAATAAGCCTTTGATTGGGCAGTGAACCTTTAGAGTGGCTGATATCAGCTGTTGAGACAAGGAGACCACCCTGATGATATGCATATGTGTCATCTCACACATAGTGACATACAGCCCAGTCCAACTCCATCAAGTGTTGGTAATGCTGTCTAATGGGTCTTCTGGTGATTTGGCACCAACCAGTTTAAGTCAAAGAAACCAATGTTTGTTTTAGGTTCAAGCAGTTCATACCCAATTTTAGTAATAAGAACATATTTTGGAAAAAAAATGTGTTTATGTTAAAGGAAAACTGTTTTCTCTGGAGTTTTCCTTTACTATTATATCATACCATCTGTTCTTTATAGGAATATTATGCTATTAAATTAAAAATCATGAAAACAAATTTTAAATGTAAAATACATTACATTGTTTAAATGAACTATATGCATCACTGCTCTTACCCCACCCTGCCTTAAATTGTCACCCCTTTCTACAGAAGTAACATCTTTACTGTCAGCGCCAACTTTGACAAGATCAACAATTTATTATTTATATGTGAAATGTGTGATTTTCAGTTCTTCTTTTGCTGAAATTTTATCAGTAGCAGAAGTAAACAAACAATTTCTCAGAAATAAACCCTTGCACTGCCATCGTAGTCACTAGATGTGGGAGTGAAAGCACATCTGCTCCACTCTGGGCCTTTAAAACCACAGCTTCTCCCTGAGTGCCTTAAATGGCAGCCTTTTGCCCCACGCCATATGTGATGAGAAAAGGGCAGAGAAATAATAGCTACTAAGTTTAAAAAAAATTATAAACTGACTAAAAAAAAACATCATGTGCAACAATAATAATTTTGCCTCAGGCAATGTGTTAGAAATGGTAAATGGTAAATGATCTGAACTTATATAATGCTTTATCAAGCCCCACCATTCACACACATTCACACACTGTGTTGATTTATATTCTCGACAAGCTGAGTTGGAACCAGTTCTCATCACAGAACTTTTATGTTTGAGATGAGACTCTTTTTTTTGAGTTAACAAAATCAGAAAAATTCTCTAGATTTTACTGTTATGCTGAACCAAAGTTTGAATAAGTCCCATTTTACTTGAGTAGAAGTGTCCAACCCATTCTCACTTACAAGTCATTTTATATTGGCGCTTGGTCAGGTACAGTCTGCGTCCTGTTTTGATGCGCCAGGTAACCCCCTCGTGTTAGTTATTGACGAGATGAGTCTGAGTAGGAGGAGCTCGTCATATTTTTAAAAAGAATAGAAAATGCACGACAACTAACCGTCCCAGACCCTAAATTCAACTTCTGTTAGCCATATACATCTTATACCTGACCTCAGTACCTAAAACTAACCGTTAACCATTGGTCGCATTACGGCTCAGTGGTTAGCACCAATGCCTCACAGCAAGAAGGTCCTGGGATCGGTCCGCAGTTCAGGCCTCCCTTGGAAAAGATCTCAATGGTATTTGCCTGGTTAATAACGGTAAATAAATAAATTAACCCTGATCCCTCATATTAACCATTTTTGAAAGAGTAGAGAATGCACAACAACTAACTATCCTAGACCCTAAATTTAACTTCTATTAGCCCTATACATCCTATTCCTGACCCTAGTACCTAAACTAACCATTAATACTGATCCCTAATGTTAACCACAGACACCCAACCCAAAGGCCCCTAATGGGGTACTATCTAGAAAAGCTGCAGGTGTCAGTAAAACTGAACGCAGACGGTACCTGACCAAGCGTCAATATGTGACAAGTGTGCAGTGAGAAAGTGTTGGTGTGTCTGTTTCTGCAACTATCACTGTTTCATTATCATCGGCTCAAGTTCCAGTGTGGTTTTTCAACTCTGGTCCTCAAGTCACACTGCCCTGCATGTTTTAGAGGTGTCCCTGCTTTGACACACCTGATTCAGATGATTGCAGTTCATCAAAAGCCTGCTAATCAGTTGCCAATTGAAATCAGCTGTGTTAAAGCAGGGTAACATCTAAAACATGCAGGGCATTGTGCCCTGAGGACCAGGGTTGGGAAACACTGTTCTAGTGTCAGCTGACACCTTATCTAGTTGACACCTTGTTCAAAGTTATTATGTAATGTTTAGGTTTTAATTTAGTGAGTTGGTAATGGTAAGTACCCAGACTGAAGTATTTGTACTCATTTTCGGTGTGAGAAAAACTGGGATCGGGACACCCCTACACATTATCATGATAAACTGTACACATGTTTTGCCCACTCACTCCTGCACCCTGTTTTAATTAGTCTCCGCTATCTATCATCTCCTCATCAGCTCCAATCCATACAGTTGTTTAGCTGTCGTTCACTCCTTAGTGGAGCAATGAGCATTGTTCATGTCATGTCTGTAGTTTTCCTCTGTGTTGCCTCTCTTCATTAGGTTTATTGTACTTTTGTTACAGTGAAGTTAGTTTTGTTACCTCCGCCGGGGGGGAGGAGGTAATGTTTTTGGTCGCATATGTCTGTCTGTCGTTCTGTCTGTCTGTCTGTGGACAAA
The DNA here is from genome assembly GCA_032275365.1 of Anablepsoides cearensis. Taxonomy (NCBI): domain Eukaryota; kingdom Metazoa; phylum Chordata; class Actinopteri; order Cyprinodontiformes; family Rivulidae; genus Anablepsoides; species Anablepsoides cearensis. The sequence continues at coordinate 8,511,620 of JAUBOC010000050.1, read as the reverse complement.
ATTACTCAAAAACGTGTGGACAGATTGTCATGGAATTTTTACCACATGTGGGTATTGGCCAAATGAACACACCATTACATTTAGGTTATGATCAGGATCATGATGCGGATACAGGATTTTCTATTTTAATTTGAAGCTGTAACGCACGAATGAAACCGAAAGTAAAGAATGAAATCGAAAGCAAACTCTCTGGGACTACACATGTCTACAATCGGGAGAGTTGGGATTATTCTGTTATCAACTAGTATTGCTGATGTTACTGCTGTCTGGAGACGTAGAAAAATAAATGTGATTCACTTCACGTTACGAGAATAAGACTGACAGCGCGGAGGTGTGTGTGTGTGGGGGGGGGTTCCGGTACCAGACAAAAGGAACAGCTGATCAACAATTTGAGGTACCCTCCACATAAGAACTTTATTGTGTGATTGATCAGTAGTTAGTAGGATTCTTTGTTGGTGCTGAAAGCGCTCAGATGCTTCCACCACACACTTAAAAAAAAGCTGAGCAGACTTTATGAGGAAGCAGCAATGAAGATCAAACCCTAAAAATGCATGAAAGGGAATAAAACAGACGTTTTGCACATTTTGATTGATGAAAACTTTGGAGCTTAATGCGGGACCAGTTGTGGATGAATAACGTCAGGTGACGAGTCTCTGACTTTTTTTTCGGCAAACGTTTCCATCTCTCCTTTTACTCATTAACTCTATTAGAGGATGATATTGGCCGTGGCGGAGGTTGCACTCTCTGAGTGCTTCTAGTTTTGTGATGTTCTTAGGTCCTGCCCCCTACAACTATGACAGCAGGCAAAAAACTAATCGTGTTTTAAGCTTTATGTATTTGTTGGTATTGTACTTTAGTTACATTAAAGTGCTTAAAAAGCTTAAAATCTTTTGTCAGTAGAAGTATGCAACTGAGATGTAAACCTGTGGGAACCAGAACATTTATGAGAGGTGTTGCTCCTTTATTTAACCACTTGCTAGAAAAGTTTTTCTCTGTGTGTTTGTGAAGTTACTAAAACGCATTTTTTTTTCTTTCGCTGTAGCAGCAGGTTAAACTCTGGTTTAAAGGTAAAATGGAAACTTGATTTTGTGAATTTATGCAAACAAAAATAGCTTTCATGTTCATCATTTTTGTAGTTTGTAAAACAACCTTAGATCATGTTTCACAGCATTTAGGAATATATATCATCTATCACATGCGTATATTGTCAGGGACAAAAAGGCACTGAGAACACTTGTCCCACAGTATATTTGCAGAAAGATATGAGACATTTGAGAGACATCTTAAAATATCAGCAATAACTGATGATGTTATAAATTATGTTACAAGTAGGCAGTTTTTGTACAGTTTCATTTTCAATTAGAATATATCATCCTCTGTGATCTGTTCTCAAATTGATTGGTTTGTGTTTTACAAGTCATAAAATTTATGAATATTACTATGTATATGTACAACATATACATATTATATACATATATGGTATACTTTTGCATGGCTAGTTCAATTCTGCTGCACTTTACAATTTGCATTTCTGAATTTATCCCATCTCTTCATAGTATCATACCATATAAACTGTCTTCAGTCTTTATCATAGATTGGAATCATGTACTGTACAGTTATTTGATCTCAATCATTAATTAGAATTATATTATTTATGTTTTGGTTGCTATGTTCTTATGCATCTGTACTGCTTTGTACAACACATGACAAGCAGTTTATGATTTATTAAATCAACTAAGCATTGAACCATGACAACTGAACCAAGCTGTTTATAATAAAGCAGTTTTATTCTTCAGAGCTCGAAATTCCCTTTAAATAATCAATCAATCAATCAATCAATCAATCAATCAATCAATCAATTAAGCAATCAAGCAATAAATAAATAAAAAAACATAATTTTACTTTTTCTTTCAAATTATAATTTATTGTACATGTTATATGTAAGTAACAGTTACCATATATAGAATTAATTACAGTAAAAACAATTTAATAGAATAAGATCAGTGGTGGGCACAGTTCCCATAAAGCCCTAATAGTGGAACTATTTTCCTGATTATTGCTTAAGGGCTTTTGCTATTTTTTAAATTTATTAGTGGATTAGCACTTGCTAAATTTATGGGCTAAATTTAGAAGCACTAACCAAGATCTTTAAATGTTATTGATCAACATTATTGTTCACATGGCCACTAAGTGACCATATTCTGCACACAGTAAAAATTGTCTCATGTTGACTCTGAAGAATGTTTCATGTGTCAACGGGGTTATATTAGTGCTTTAGAATTAGGGGACCTAAATATTTGAGTTAGTGCTTTAGGGTTAGTGGAACTAATCTTTAGATTAGTGCTGCCCACCACTGAATAAAATGATTATGAGAAGTAATTAAAAGCATACATGTCATTTATAAAATAGCAGACCATGTATTTTTCTGTCATTTTGTCTCTGTTTAAAGAGTGTAAGAGGGAATCAACAGTCAATGAAAAACATTTGCTCCAACTAGTTTATCTTGAACCAAATGAGATAAACAAACTAAAACTACCATTTTTTTTATGACCATATGACATGCTGTATAAAATGACAAATATTTAAAAAACCTATAAATAATAAGTTATCTATTGCTGATCTACCGTATTTCTGGAGTTCTGACAAGATGGAAAAATAAGGTAATGGACCAAGTTGAAAGCTATGACCCTGAAACTGTGCAATGAATCAAACATTTAATTGAAAAGAAATCTCTAGCTAGCTGATGATAAATGATGATTATGACCATGATAAAAAGGCTGCATGCATTATCGATTTAAAAACTCTGAGTTTTTCACACATTTCCGTAGATGTTTAGATCTGCCGTGTTCATGTAGTCATCGTCACCAGCATCCTGTGAAAAACAAAGACCATTATCATACCTGTGGGTTGGATCAGTGCACTGAATTTGCTATAATTCCACAAAGTTATTAAATGTAAAAATAAAACGTACTGTGTTGTAATCGTAGGACTTCTGCTGGCTGAATTCCAACAACATTAAAACATAGACATGAGACATTTTACACATTAAAATTATTAAATATGTTTGTGGTTGAGTCTGGGGGAAGTTATTACCTTTTTGGTGACGGTAAACGAGGCTTATTGACTTTTTGTTCACCGAATGCATTATTTAGACTGTGGGTTAAAATAATACAGTTACAGTCAGGAAAATATATCTTCTGCTAACATTTTTCTATGGATTGGCCTTACCCATGACCTGTGTCCCTATTGTCCCGTGGAGGCCTCCTGTTACACAAAAAGTACATTTTATTATTTAAGAAAGTGCTTTTTTGTTACAGCTACAAACAGTAAATGAAAGATTAACTAAAAGCCAAAGTCTTTTTTAGTTCATGGAAAGATGGGGTGATTAGCATCTTAACACATTACCTCGAAAATCTGCTCCAAATAGACCTTCTGCACACAAAAAAGAAGAAGTAAAACTATATGCAAATGTCTTGAGGGACATTTTACTCAAAGAAAAAAAAGGCATCAAACCTCAACACATTAAGACTAAATACCATGGCAACAAATTTGCTCGTTGCCCAAAATTGCAGAACAGAAAACACATTCGTCAAAAAGTTTCCAGCTCGCATTTAGGGAAGTACAAAAATGGTTTGCCTTTGCTCAGATCGAGATGGTCCTCCATCTGTGGTCCTTCCGCCAGAGCGAAGCCTAAAATTTTCACAAAATAAAGCCTGTGTGAATTTAATGTCACAGTGCATCACTATGGCTATGTGTCTTGTTTCAACTAAAAAAGAGGGCTTGCAGTTCTTGAATCAAAACAGAATACTACCACATGCATGTTTAGCTCAAAGTCAGAGTTACAGCTAGTTTGTTTTTTTGACCCCAAATGTTAACCTGATGTAGACACACACCCAGAGCTGACTTTATGTTCCATTTGTTTCATAGAACTGTTCTTCAATCATTTATTTTAATGTTTTTATTATTTTATTGGGGCATATGTGGTGGAGTGGTTAGGGGAGTCATCTTATAGGTTGCTGGTTCGATCCTCCGTTCCAGCTGTCTTAGTCATTGTGTCGTTGGGCAAGACACTTTGCCTGCCTTGCCTGCTGATGGTGGTCAGAGGGTTTAGTGGCACCGGTGCATGACAGCCCCGCCTCTGTCAGTGTGCCCCAGAGCAGCTGTGGCTACAATGTAGCTTACCACCATCAGTGTGTGTGAATGTGTGTGGATGGGTGAATGGATGAAGTGTAAAGCACTTTGGGGTCCATATGAGCGTTGTATAAGTTCAAACCATTTACCATATACCATTTTACGTTTTTTTTTTTTTGTTGTTGTTTAATACACCATTTCCACACATTTTGTATGATTTAATAATGACACTTCAATATACTTTTGAGTTTAAAATGAATAAATAAAATACGATTAATGAGAGATTTTGCCAACATACAGCCATATGGACACACATAAAACGTACACGAGGAAGTACATGAAGGCTCGCCTTTAATGTCAGCCACCCCTAAGTAATGTATTCTCACCTGCGAGACATTCTGGACATCCGGTTCCACATGCTAAATGTTCACCGCAAATGAAGATGGAGATTTTAGAAAAAAATGGGCATTTCAAAAATTGTGAACAAACTTATCATTAACGTATTTTTACCTGCCATCCTGGTTTTGAAGCTCTGCAATACGTGTCCTTCAGCAGACCAAATATACAAAAAAAAATCAAAAAGGAACGTATGTAATAAACTTCTTTTATGTTAGAAGTATTTGAATTTATTTGCTAAACAAAGAAATTTATTACGACTCACTTGTATTTCTTCACCATGAAAATGCAGAGGCCTCCAAAGACCAGAGCAGTACCCACTGCCACCACGACAGGAATGATGATGTGGTTATGGTTTAGAATTTCTGCAAACAAAATAAATCACGTCTAGAAATGAACCTGCAAACTGTAAAAACAGTTAATTTTTTCTTTAATTTTGGGATTTTTTTCTTTTAATTTACGTTTGATGTTGAGTGTTAAACTTGTTTTGGATTGCTCCCCTCCATTAAATGCTGCTGTGCAGGTCAGCTCAGTGCCATCATCTGAATCCTGAGGAACAAACGTTAAGATGGACTCTGTCTCCCATTCCC
>JAUBOC010000050.1:8477506-8501646 GCA_032275365.1 Anablepsoides cearensis | reverse complement strand
TACTTGGATGAGTTACAACAACACCTAATTTCCCTCTGGGATAAATAAAGTATTTTTGAATTTGAATTGAATTTGAAATTTATAAGAAAGCACAAACAGAATAAAAGAAAAATCCTGAGTGTGTGCTTTGAGTGACTGAAGGTCAAAATTCAGCCTGTACAAAGCAAACGTATTGGAGTCAGAGAGAAAAAAGAAAATCTATAAATCTATAAAAAAATATATATATATATTTTAAGGGAATAAGTCAAGTCTTCTGTAGTTACACAAACTAGTTTTTAATATCAGAAATGTTTCATATAGGTTTGAGTTGTTATTGTGTAGCTTGTAAAGTGAGTGGCAGGTTTGACTAAGATAATAGTTCAAGGGGGAGACTGTAGAAGTAGTTCTGTGGCCTTATTAGAAATATCAGTGGGTCATTAAAAATGAGGCTATAATGGAGAATTAAAGTTTTGATAATAGTGACATTGAAAATTTGTTCATATAAAAATATATTTTCTTTTGATTAGAAAAAATAGAGTGTATTTATGGGTGTGAAATCATGGTTTAAAACGGAAAACATAAGGTGGAGGTTTTGAAAAAAGAAAAAACTTTGCAGCTTGGTTTTAGGTAGAAATTTCACTGCTGAAGAAGACCTTTGTGAAAAAGAAAAAAAACACACTTAACATCTGTTCAGGGAGACTAAACTATTTAGGCGACACTCTTTAATAAGCAAGATATTTTTCTGGCTTCACATGGCAGTAAATGCACTTGACCTAGAGGACGTTAATACTGCTGTGAAAATAAAACGTAGCTAGCTCCTGACGGCGTACCTTGAGGGAGCTGGGCTGTTATCTTTAGTGACAGAGTTATAAGAAAAACAACTTGTGGGACAGTGTGTTGACTGAAGGCTGATATTGGGTTGTTTTTGTCACTTCACCTTGAGCAGTTAGGTGGAGACGTGTGTGTGTGTGTGTGTGTGTGTGTGTGTGTGTGTGTGTGTGTGTGTGTGTGTGTGTGTGTGTGTGTGTGTGTGCGTACGTGTGTCTTTTCGTCAGTCAATATGGCGACAGACCTGTTAAACAGGCAGAATCCGGTTACAGTCAAGGCTACTGCAGTTTTGTTTCTCTGTGCTGTCTTATCAGTCGCCTCCGTTCAGAACAAATTATCTTCTAGTCTGCTTGCATCTGTGTATTTTCTCAACAATCTTTATCTTTATTTATTTAATAGGGACAATGCATACAAAAACATAAAACCGATCAAGTCTGTACCTGATGCGTTGCACAAAGATATAGTTACAGCTAATTTGCAACTCCAGTCCCTGGTTGGGCATTTTTAAACAAATAAAATACAAACAGTTTATACATACACTAAACATACATAAGCATGTCTGCCAACAAATTCATAAAATCAACCAATACAACTTACAAATTTATGCAATAAAATGTATCAAAAAAAATCATACAGCGCATTAAAATACGTAAAAGTTAGAATTCTAAAACAAAACAGTTCAAATAACCATAGAACCTCAAAAAATTAACTATACACATCCTCAGGCAGCCTGAACAGGAATATAAGGTCTTATTAATATAAAGCAATTGAGGTTTCTTTTTATTTTTTTAGAGATATAATTTATGTAATTCTCAAATGTTAAATGTGGGTCTAAAAACAGGCCAAACTCTGTTACATTTTTTATTCTTTCATCCCGTAAATAAACTTTAAAGCTTTGTTGCACATGCTGTTTTCTGATGGAAAAGCACATTGACACAGTTTTACTTAAATTAAATACCAACTCATTATTGAACAACCAACGCTTCACTTCTTCCATATAGGCAGACAGAATATCAGCTGCCTGCTCTGGTGTCTACAGGTGGCATATCTGTGCCTCTTTGCTTTCACTTTCTAGTGTTTCTGTGTTCCCCTGTGTTTCTCTCCCCTGCTCCTGTCCCGCCCCTGCTCACCTGATTCCTCTTGTGTCTCCTCCAGGTGTTTCTTGTTGTCTTAATTTGTTTGCCTTTATATTCAGTGTCCTGTGTTCAGTCTGTGTCCGATCATTGTTTGTTGCTGTGGTGTTCTGAGTGTTCCCTGTGCCCGTGAGTTTTGAGCTGCCTTGCCAGCATTTTTGTTTAATTATTAAAGTCTTTTGTTTTTTCGAGCCTGCCTGCACCCTGGATTTTTGCCTGCCTGCACCACTCTCACAACAGGTGCATAAAATACTGCATCATCTGCATAAAGCTGGCAATTTACACCATTGCAAACAGCAGGAAGGTCATTTATAAAGAGACTGAATAACAGATCAGGACATCTGACCCTGTAAATGATAAGAAATAAACATTTTTTATTTTTCATACTGCTTCTTCAGCTTGTAACAGTTCTATTATCCTTGTTCTGTAAGCCTTTTAATCCATCAAAGTATCAGAACTTTTGAATGTATTCTTTTTTTTTTTTTACTTACCAGTATTTATAATGTTCCTTTTAGTAAATCATGTCCCATAATAAACAGCACCTTAAGTAAGTTCAATCAGAATCAGAAACACTTTATTGCCATTGTCAGTAACAAGTTACAGACTAGGAATTTGCTCTGGTATAATGGTGCGCATAGCAAGGAGTGAAAGAGAACTAAAGCTAAGAGGTTGAAGGGGGGAAGGAAAACAAGTCACAATACAAGACGGAGAATGAGAACAAAGATACAGACACGGCCGGCAGCAATGGGCCAGAGCCGATTAAACACTGTTCATTAGTCTAGTGGCGGGAGGTTCTGGTCCGAATGGACCGTCTTTTGCCTGAGGGGAGGGGATGAAACAGGTTGTGACCGGGGTGAGAAGGATCAGCAGCAAAAGTGACTCAATGACTCAAAACCCTACAACTTGTTTTTGATCAAATATGTTTTGTATCTTAAAATCATTTCCCGTTCACACAAGATAAACAAAAATGGCAGTTTAAAGCTGTTATAAATAGAAAAGAAATATTGCTCAACAAATTTTACACAGGAGCTGCAGGGTGGAGGCAACACATAAATAAAATGAACTTCCTGTTTAAACCATGCTGTCCTGTAGGTAATTGACTAATTGTTAGTTCACTGTTCACAGACCAGCTGCAGAGCGTTGAAAGAAGACTGGACTCTGCATTTTAACACTTTTTATTTTAAACACAAAGCTCAACATTGTATTTGTAATGCGGAACAGAAAAAAAACTTACGACGAACACAAGTTATTTAAACCATTGCACAGCCCTGCGCTGTACTTCCTTCTGTTTTTTTTATTAGATAAATAAATTTAGCAGAAAACAGAACTTCAAGCATTTTAGTACAATTGCAAAATTGAAGCGTGAAACACTTGATATAATTTCCTGCCTCTTTTGCTCTCTGTTGTGTAACACTTGGTGCCTACCAGCCTTATCTAACACTTAATTTACAAGAAATAAATACAAAAAAAAAGCTAACAATGTAAAAGTTTCCATCACAGTTGTTAAAATATATTTATGTTGTGCTTATGTTTCATGCGCAAGAGAAAAACTTTTAATCCAGTTTATTACATTCAGTATGGCTCATTTTGTTTCCTCCACAGTGCTACTAAAAGTTTAAAGGAGGCTGAATTTTCCAACGCTGTTCATCTTTTTCAAATCATTTCTGATGCTGAATAATCCATGTTAGCATAAATACTGTCTGTGTGTTTGGCGCTTTGGCTCATCTCCACTGTTGGTGCCTACGAAGACAGACGACAGGAAACGGTAAGGTTGTTGGATTAAAAAATATATATTTCACAAGACTTGTTCTGTAGTGGTCTTAGAAGGTAAAACTACACTCACTGGAAAAAAAAATTAAAATTAAAAGTTAAGCACCCTGAAGAAATGGGCAGATTTGGCTGTAATTGCTGCAGACCACTGACAGGATTTCATTTGTAAGAAGGTGAGGGGTCTAGAATTGACCCCGGAAGGTCTAAATGGTGGCGTCCTAAGTTTTATCAGCAGAGGTGTATCGTAACTACTGTATTTATTCATTTATAATACTAGAAATTTACCCTTAAAAATCATCTATGAAAAGGTGGGTGTAGGGGTGCGTATACATGGGTTATTGATGATTAGATTTTTTTATGCTTTTTAATCAGAAAAAATTCTGATCGTTTTACCCTCGAGATCATATTATACATGGATAAATATGGCAAGTACATTTACTTTGTGCAATATTTAGTTTTTTTTTTTTTTGAGAATTAGTTATTTTACCAAGTAATATTTTTACACAGATCTTTTATTTTTATTTTGTTACATTCAAAACATAAAAATGATACATTTGCTTCCTTACTTTACAATTTAACACCTACACTGCAAAAATTGTCCAGCTGACCAAGTCTTATAATCTTATATTCATCCAAAAACTTTTTTGTGATCTTGTTTTGAGACTGATATAAGCAGAATGTGTTCGATTAAAAATGTTTTTAACCTGGAAGTTTTTCATATTTCAAGCAGTCTTAACAAGTGCAATTTGTATTACTGTATGATTATTTGAGAAGACTCAGACTATCTAGTATTTTTAAACTTATTTTTAAATGGCTTATTATTGCAGTGTGGCTACATGTTACAAATTTGAATCTGATTGGAACTCATCATGAGCTGTTTATATACTCTAATAAATATGTCAACCTGTTCCACTAAACCAAGTTGAGTAAATATAAACTGATTTACTAACTTCGGTTTAGCAGAAGTAATTTAACACTTCCTTTCTTATAGTGTGTGTAAAAGTACTTTAACTTAATTATTTCTTCTTATCACTTTTTCTAAAGATGGGGTCAATTTAGGAAAAGTCATAAAATTTCAACTTGGAAAAATAAAATTTAAGGTATTTTTTCTTCAGCTAAACGTGGTAGTGGGTCACTTTTGACCAGCAAGACAACACAAGGGTTAATGTTGGGAGGAGTTGACATGTATGTTTGAGTGGAGCTCAGTAGACACAGAGGACGAGTTTATAGGGCTCATATTGACTCAAAGACATTCCTGTGTTCACATCTTATTTCTTTTAAGGCATCACCTGGGTATAGTGTTTATGATTCAGGATTAATCTGACTTGTACAATTAGTTTGGAAATCAATACTCGGAGCCAATCTGATGGATTTTGAGACTTCTGTGGTTTGACTTGTTGCAGAGGAGCAAACAACAGCTGTGCAGCTTTGTTCAATCACTGCTTGGGTCCAAAGGGATGCACCTTATCAACACAGGACCAGCAGTGTGCCCCTACTGCTAACTGTGTTACCTGTTACGTCTTCAAAAAATCCCAACCTGTCAGAACACAGCTTCATTTACCTTCCATCACTCTTTCTGGGTGCTTAGATTTCCGTTTTTTTGACCGTGAATATATTTTCATTTCAAGAAATAAAAAGTACCTCGAGGTTGATGTAGATGGGTTCATCAATGACTTTTTCTTCAGGTGGCTCCACATCTACTTTTTTGCAAGATGCTTCTCTGAAAAAAAAAGACATATACCTGTTTGAGAACTAATGAATTGTATTTTTTTATTTCACAATGTGATTGGATAAAAGGTATTTTAAAACATCTCTTTTAAAAAAACTAATCAGATGAAATATACTACTAATGGTACGATAGAAAAACAAAACACGCATTAAATGATCAAATCAAACCTTTGGGGTGCATTGGAAGTGGCTCTGCTGAAGTTTACATAATACCCAGATTCCTTTCGAGTTACCTTGTGTGACCTAGGAAGATAAGTTATATCTATTAAAAACACCTAAGATCAAACATGTTACTATAATCAGATGTATTTAACATAAATAAGTTTTCACATAGAAGCAGCGGCTTATCAAAGCAAAAGCACTCTTTGTCCATTGATGACATGAATAAGACTTATCTGGATGAGAAATGGACCATTGTATCATTATGTAGCTCTCATTTGAGTTTAGCTCACACAAAATAATAATTAAATAAAACATTTTAAAACTCAGCATTCACTGAAGGAATGTAAATTCCCTGCCTGCCTTTATGCCACAGTTTTAAGCCAATGTTAAATTATGGTTATTATCTTATGTTGAGAAATAATGGAGTTGTATCTGCTATGGTCAAACCTTGAAAAGAACGTTTTGCATTATTTTCAAGCAATGGTAAAAGATGACATGCTTATTTTTTTCTTTTTTTTTTTCTTTTTGTTCAATATTTGATAAAAATTGATTGAGCTGCTTTTATTGGGTTTGCTAAGGCTGATAATCTGTGGCGGCCATATTGAATTGGGTCGGCTGCAAAGCTTAAAACAATAATTACTTCCTGAATGTTTCATAAAAATCCATGCAGTGGCTTATAAGATATTTTGCTAACAGAGAAACAGGGTTGACTCCGAACAATAATGCTAAAGTTTTAAGCATCTTAGGATCTTGTGTGATGAGTGGATTGTGTGTTGTGAATGACTCTCAAATGTTACTGCATCAAATTCTCTGTCAATAGCTGCAAAAATAAAGTCAAAGCTGTTTTTGGTTGGAGATACATATACTGACGGGTCTCTGAGAAATTTTAGTCAAATCAGTGGTTCAAGACATGTTTTGGTAACAGACACAATTAGATGAAAACATGATCGGCCTTTCAGTATTTTGCAGTGCATAATAAAAAGTTACTGTGTTGCATTTTTAGGGAACCGCAGTTACAGAGTTGCTTCATGTCCCAGTCCACAGAAAAGACAGGTGTGGGCCAGATCTGGGGTCAAGCAGCACTGCTGGCTGACTACTGGCTTGGCAAGTGGTTTGTCAACAAGATGTGGGCCAGATCTGGCAATGATAGCACTGTTTTAGCCCCGAGGGGTTTCCTTGAAGTTTGTGCTTGACATACAATGACGAAATGTAATCGAGTGATTCTCAGCATTTACAAAATCGACTTGAATAATCTTGGTAATCTTGTTTTCTTTGCGGTATCTGGGCCAAGTGTTAGTGCCTTGTGTGGGCCAGAATTGGGCCAGATACATTGTGCTATGTAGGATTTAATGGTCTAAATTCTCTTTTACATTTGGAAAGCATGCATCTTTAATTATTGTGTCACATGCAAACACCAGATTTACCAAGTCGTTATTATTAATATTATTTTTTGAGTGACACAGACATCGTCAGTTGAAAATTGACAGGATGCTATTCCCATATCTTGAAATCCCTGTGATTCTGTCTGTTGCCTGTGTATAAATGTGCTTAAAACAGCAAATTAGCAGATAAGGATCAGAAAATAACATTTCTGTTTACGATGGTTAGGTGGGGGAAATGTGTCACGCTGTAAAGACACCATGCTTCTTGGTCTAAACATTGTTGACATGTTATATAAACTGCAGCAACCTAAAAGGTACCATGGGTCTCAGCATTCCCATGATCAGTCATGAAAAATACAAAAACATAAAAATCTCACACCATATACAAGACCGAAAAAAATGTTTACCTTTTGTATCTTATGAAAATAATAATCCCAATAATGATGATGATCAGAAGTGCAACAACTGGTATACAGACAGCCAGGTAGGTATTGTCGTTTTGCAAAGAACTGGGCGTGGAGGAAGCTGTGGATAATAATTATAACAGTAAGAGAAGCTAAACCACAGGTTTCATTGAACTGAATATCAGCTTAGATGATCTTAAAAAACACATGAAGTAAATATACTTACTTATCATTTCCAGTGTGGAAGTCATTACCTCTGAAGGATCTGTACCCTGAGAAACTATAACAATGATATTAATGGTTTTGTATTCAAACCAGTGATGCTTTAAAGGGAAATCTGACTACTGTCACACGTTGGCCTTATTATGTGATTTCTTTATTCTACAAAACGTTATTGTTTGAAACACGTAAAAACATCTAAAAATTTTTTAATGTGTGTTTATTACGTTTTTAAATTAAGCATGTTCCATTTTGTTATTGATGCAATGCGATCTGGGGATGATGATGACAAAATACAGTTGAGACTAAAACAAAAAGAGTCAGGGCTAAAAAGTTGTGACGTGTGACAACAATATATTTCTATTATGTATTAGTTTGTTCTGCAGAATATATAGGTTGAAACCATCGAACGTGATGTTGTTTAGTAAATTATAGGCTGAGTCTCAATGGAGGGGTTGTATCCTCCAAAGTCCATATTTGTCTGCCTTTTACATTACTGCCCCACAAGTCTGTCCCAATTTGTGGGCACCTTCTCATGTGGCCAATGAATGATGAGCTAAACCCTAAATACCTAATGTTTTTTATTAAACGGCTAAAGCTCAGCTTCTCCTTCCATGAAGCAGCTCTGTTCTCCTCCATCCATATTCTCAGTTGCGGGCTGAGTCATTTCCACATTCTCCTCTCCGTCAATGCACTTACGTTTCATTTACGTAACAGGGCTGAACGTCAGACATTGTTCAATTAACCTTCAATAGATACAGCTCTAGATGGCAGCGTCTGTGTAACAATATGCATTTTAAAATGTATAAAAAACTTACCCTACAGTATTTTTAGTCTCGTTTTTATTGCTGAAGTAAATGTTTATCAAATGTCTAACGTTACAATTAGTGAGAGTTCCCTTTACTGTGTCACAAATAGAGTTATGATGGCAACTCAAGATCTAAACCAAAAATACAGGATAAGCCACATTTTTCAGAATTAAAATAGCTTTAAAAAGTACCTGATTTAGGAATGTCTGGTTTAATATCTGTCCCTGTTGAAAAAAAAACAACATTTGAGGTATTTATAAGTCATTATTACTGCATTCAGTGAAAAATATATAGTTTAAAATGAACCTGAAATTCTAACCATGCAACTGAATGCTGACAGGGTTCTTATAGAAGCTGTATTTGTCTTTATCCGTAGAAACACGCAGGTAGATTTTTCTACTTTCCTGAATGTTGGAGATTACCAGATCACAGTTTCCTTTGGTTGCATCACCAGTCATCGTGGTCTTGTCTTTGTAGTTTGGAAGCACACAAGACTCATTGGGGTGGAAAACAAACGCTTGCTTGTCGTTGTCATTCTTACTACAATCACTTGTCCCAATTGTCTTCCAATAAACTTCCATAACTCGCTGGTCTGAGGGATGGGTAAAGTTGCACGGTATCGTTAGGTCTGTGCCCTTTGTTACTTTAAAACCACTTTGGACGTCTATTGTCCAGGGTCCACCTGCGTTAGCAAACCAACCAAAAAACATGTTGTTACTAAAGTTTATACTTTGGTCGTATAAGTAAAACCAATTAATTTGCTCATTGTCACCCACCTTTTGCACATGATACCAAATTCAATAAGAGAGTGAGCTCAGTCAGCTTTAGCATCTGCATCTGGTTTGACAAAACATCACAAAGTTAACGGTCTAAAACTTTACAATTTCCCAACTTTGCCGCCAAATGTGACACAAAACTACCCGTATTCCATTATTTATAAGTTAAAATAATACTCACTGTGAGCAGGACCTAAATGAGATCAGAATGCTTTGGGTATTTTTACCAATGTCCGTTAGGTCTGAGCACAGACGTGAGAATACTTGAGCTTCTTGTTACACTAATGTGGTAACTAAAAAAAAAAGGAAGGAAGTTCATCAACCAGAAACATTTTGACTCCCCACAGTGACCTATGACTGAGACACACACACAGCTTTTTTTAAACTAGCTCTGATCACAGTGAGAGGACAATGTTCAAAATAATGGCAATGATTGTTACGCTAATGTGTGATATGTTGGTTAAGCTGTTAATGTTTGGCTCACTCTTCAGTGCACAATGACTCAATGAAAAGTAAAAGTAATGAACACTTAAAAAAAGGATAAAAGCTTAGGCTGTGCCACAGGGTTCTTTAGCGTACACCTATTTTTCTTCTAAAGTCAATAATGAGTATAATGTTAAACTTAAATTTTAATGTTGAAAATTTTTTAATTAACTGGCTTGTTTCAGCCATGATCATCTTCATTCTAGTCTACATCTGCTACAGTCTGACCTGCTTAAATGTGATGGGATTTGTGTCATACAGGTGTGATGGAGTCAGTTCAATCCAATAGGATGTCAGAATGGTTTATATTTACACTTCTCATCCAACCACAATCAAATTCACTCAAGGGCTCCATGTATCTGGATAGATTTCTATTGATTTATGTTTTTTTTTCTGAACAAAGAAAAGATGGAATAAAAACATGTCAAATTTAAATAGAAATTAAATACTTTTGGCATTTTCAAAAAATAAGGGGTAGAAAGTACAGAAAATTGAATTAAAATGTAGGGAGTAGAAGTAAAAAGTAGGCTGAAAAATAATTACTCCACTAAAGTATAAAAAAACCAAAATTTCTACTTAAGTAAAGTAACAAAGTATTTGTACTTGATACCTCTGCCTTTGATAAAATACTGTATAATTTGGGGACAAGATAGGAGACAGTACTGGAAGCGACAAGCATCCTTGGCAGTGACAAGGATGGATCAGATTAGGAATGAGATCATCAGAGGTACAGCACAGCCTGAATAAAAGTAAAGTTAGGAAGGACAGAATGAGATGGTTTGGACATGTCCAGAGGAGGGACAGCAGGTATACTGTAGTGGGAGCAGCAAAAAAATAATAATTTCCTTTTCATGAATGTGCTTTACGGCTTTGCAACATTACATAAGCTGTCAGGAGTTGGGGATTCTGGATATGTTCCTGTTTATGTTCTGAATAAAAACAAGTCCATGGGTGTTCCTCAAAATTACCACTAGATGGCAGCAGAGGATATTCAAGGGTGAATTACGGTGGACTTTGATTCCCAACCCGGGAACTCCACCTGGAATGTGGGCAGTGCTCTCAAATGTTGTCCTATTTGAGGCAAGCAAATAATGAGCTGAAAGTGGTTCTTGAGACCTTTTTTTTTCCTTTAGCTGTTTTGTTGTTGTTTGTTTGTTTGTTTGTTTGTTTGTTTTGTTGTTGGTTTTTCCTGACCTCGACTCAATACAGTGCAGGAAAAAGAAGTGTTGTTTAGGGATTAAAATGCGGTTGAACTCTTAAGCGAGTTTTTCGTCACGCATGGAAGGACGGGACGACCACGGCGGGAAGCCGCTTCCTCAGCCGGCAGCAGAGGAGCGGAGCCCCGGCAGCCAGCAGCCGGAAGTCCGCTGCCTGAGGAGGAGGAGGAGGGTGGCCTCGGTCAGCTCTCCTGCTCTGTCCGCCTCACGGCTCACCTTACCCGGGGTCATGGACTCCGAGGGCAGGGTCGACGAGTCCAGACTGAGGATGTACATCTTTAAAAACGGTCTGTAATCATCATGACTTCAGACTTCAAACTTTAAAGCTTTATTTAACAACAAATGTTAGAAAAACAGTGAGTGACAGTTTATAGAAAGTGGACTTTTATTGAAGTTATACAGGGGATGTAAAGTTTCACTGAATTAGCCATCATTTCCACACTAGCTATCAAAGTATTTTATCTATTTTAACTGTTCTCATCAGTGGAGAAATGTGACTTTTTCTGTTTTGATGCAGAACTTGTGTACAGATTGTGTTGATTTATGTATTTTTTTTTAATGAAACTTAAATGAATGGAAAAACAGCTTGGAGCAGGACTATTCAACTGGTGGCTTATGGGCCACATCGGGCCTTTGAGCTCTTTAAAATTAATATTTAATACAAATAAATTAAAAAAAATTGTTTTAAACCTTCTTTAATATAAAAGTAGGTTTAAAATCAATATTTTTTTTCCCTTTATGATCCAATTCACCAAAATAAACTTAGTACTGCCACGATTAGTCAACTAGTCATGATTATGTCAACTATTACAATCGTCAGCGAATAATTTAATAGTCAAAGCGTCGTTTTTTTTTTCTAACTTTGTTTTTTTATAGTTGATTAATCTGTGATTAGTTGACAATTAAAATAATTGTTTGTAGCAGCCCTAATTACCGCTACTGTGCATGTGTGCCAAGGACAGAAAGTTAGTAAAAAAAAAACAACGAACCAACTATTAGTTGACAGTTTTAATTGTCGACAATAATCTTGACTAGTCGACTAATCGTGGCAGCCCTATTCCCACTGATGCCTGACTCTCAGTAACTGTGGAACTCAGCTTTGAATCATTTTAGGCACAGTTTTGTTTCTGAAGGCTGAATTTTTAAAATCACCTCCAGTGACTGTGTGGCAATAATGTGTTTTAATGCATTCGAATGCATCAGTGCACTGTGAGTGTGTATTCTCGACCCCATCAAGACCGAGTCAAGTGATGCTTTGCTTCAGGACTGGAGCTGAGCCACAATTAGTCTATTCTCTCATAAAAATAAAACACTTTGTTTTACGTCAAATCTCCCGAGGTAATAAACACCACGCATGACTTCTAGATGAAACAACAAAGTCCTTTTAGAAATTTGAGGGGGATTTTTTTTTTATGTGGTTTGAAAAGATTTAACAGGAAACATCCAGAAGACATGAAAAGTTCTTTGTGGGGAGCAACATCACATGTCTGTGAGCAGGAATGTGGAAACTAACTCCTCCTTTCCCCCAGTTTTTAAGGCTTCACTGACCTTAAGCTCCACACTGAGTTAAGAGCACATTGTTCAAAAATATTTCCATTTATTTATCTTAAATTAAGATGTTGGTTGAGTTTTTGCACAGTTTTTCCCCCATTCAGGATTAGTTCCAATCTAGTTCCACTGCAGGATTAGAACTCGAGCAAACCTGCAGCTTAAGAGTGATTTTAAGGAATAATTAAAATGTCTTCATCCCTGACCAGGTGGCGTTTGTCCCTCTGAGCGAGGCCTGGCGTGGCGCTTCCTGTTCGGGATGTACCCGTGCAGCTCCACGGCGCAGGAGCGCCCCCTGCTGTGCGAGCAGCTGCTGGTGCGTTACCTCGTCATGAGGAGAAAGTGGCAGCAGTTTCTGCCCCCGGCGGTGAGGATCCAGCTCAACGGCACCGACGGTAACCTTTCACAAACATTAAAAACCGGACTGTTTTTATCCGTCCAACTCAACCCCACATTGATTTGTGGTATATGTTTAAAAAGGAAAACTAATAAAAAACATGTCTGCTGACCTGATCCAGCTGAGTTGGTCTCAGCTGTCAGGTACTTTGACCAGAGGGAGGCTCAGGCTCAGCAGCAGACCCAGGACCAGTCTGAAGAGGTTCGAGACAGACTGGCTTTCTTGGAGCTACAAGCTCAGGTTAGAACAATCCAACACGTTTCTGATTTATACATGTAAATTTTACATTTTTTTTCTGTTTACTTGTCGGGCTACGTTCCTATTTTTACCTCAGGGTTAGGTAGTAACAAAAAGAATGAAGTCGCAGATGGAGGCGGTCGAAAAGGGCTGTTTCACAGGGTAGCCGGACTCTCCCTTAGAGGTAGGGTGAGAAGTTCAGTGATCCAGGAGAGACATGATATAGATCTGTTGCTCCTCCACATCATGAGAAGCCAGTTGAGGTGGAAATACCCAGGACATGCTGGAGAGACTGTCTCAGAAGACAGTATCGCTAAATGGCTAAATGATCAAACAGCCCATTCCATAGATGCTGAAATCACTGATAGAGACGTTCTCTCGCTGCGCTCAAACACGCTTTCAGATGATATTAATCAGTGTGGAATTAAAGAGGTGTGGGAAAATTGTAGCTGATCTGACTGTTTCTGTCACTCAGTCTGTTAATGAGAGCAACAGGAGTTGCAGGATGACTCTCAGCTCTTATTATGACTACGTTCACGCTGCCGGTAAATGCAGCCCAAATATGACTTTTTTGCCCCATGCGACCCAGGCCTTTTCAGTATGTTGTATTAAATTGGATTTAATGTGGGGCCTCATTTATAAATGACTGCATAGAATTCTTACTAAAAGTGAGCGTATGGCCCAAAGGCGAAAATATCATACTCGCACACCTTCAAGCATCTTTCCTTTTCTAGATCACAGCTGCACCTCAGAGTTTGGGTCACGGTCCCGCCCACATTCAACCATAAACAGTCAATGCAAAGCACCTCATGAATGTATTTGGAAAGATAATATTGATAACATATTGCAAAACAAATTTTATGCCGCTGAGATGAACAGTTGTTGAGATATTTGCATATGAAAACAGGAAGTGATGTCAAAGGGGAATGTCTGCATGTGAACAGAGCATTGTTACAATTTCTTTAGATTATTTTGAGTCGCTATCGAAGAGAGACGAAGGAGAGTTAAAGTTTAAATATTTTGTTTATTTTATTAAGGAGTTCCCCTTTGATGTCACTTCCTGTTTCAGTTTGGCTGAGCCAAATTCAAAAAGAAAATAGGTCAGTTATGTGACAAAATAGGTAAAATAATCTGTACAATGCCAATTTTCTTAAGTATAAAGATGTTTTCTTTGACTTCTTGTATTTGAAGGATAGGCATGTCACAGGCACTTTAAGGTCTATTTAAATGAGTCAGCTGATCAGTGTCAACAAAAGCGATTGGCTCAGGCACGAGCTTCATCGTGTGTCTGGAGGAGGACGGCTGCTGACGACTGCTTACATGAGCAGATTTTCCCTCATTTTGCAGAAATACAGACGTTTAGAACAATCTCATGGATCTTTTCAAAAACTCGGCTTTAAATTAATTTTTTTCTCACAGCCTAGGATGTAAAAAAAAATAAAATAACCCAACCATTGCCTATTTTTTCAGCTAGAAATAAGTTCACCACCCCTCCCCCCCATTTCCTCCTGCTTTTCGCTGCAGCCTGCACTGTTGTCTGCGGCTGACAACCGCCTCCCCCTGCGTGAGGAATACAGACTTTAAAAAGTAACCTTATTGCTGTCGTGCTCCGTGGAATTTCTCTTGTTGGGGAGGAGCAGGGCGGTAAGTCACTACCTCACTCTGAGGTACAGAGGTACTACAGATATGGGGTGTTCCAGTCCTCTTCGCCTCCTTGTGGCTTCTGAATGGACCAAATTGGTCAGAACATACATGTCCATAAAGTCACGTCTCCCATCTGATCTGGGAACACCTTGGAATCCTCTCTGTGGAGCTGGAAGAGATGTCTGTGCCTCCCTGCTCAAGCTGCTGCCTTTCATCTCCACTCCAGAGCAGAGAGATTTTACATTTTTAAAATCCTGTTTGTTATCATGAATCAGTATCTCACACTTAGTAGTGATATATGCAGATATATCATGCATCCCTAGTTATTGCTAATAATTTCTTTTAAGTTGCTAATATGATTAATGAAAGTGCCTTCATTCATGCTGCACAGGTTTAGGTACAGGTTACATCGCTCCACTAGAATCAGCAAAAAGCACGCTGAAGCTGTTTGTCAGATAATAACATGGTGCTAAACTTTTAATTTGTCCCATTTGTTTTGTGCGTGTCTGGACCTTTTCCTTCCTGTTGACAGATTCTGTTTGAGCGCGTCACGTTTGACCAGGAGGAGCTGCGAGAAGCCATACGGATCATTGATAAGGACGTCCCTCGAACAAACAGAGACCTCAGCTACTACCAGTGAGTCCATAATGTCACCAGTTCTTTACTTGAAAAGAAAATAGCCTGATAATAACTAACACCAGAACAAATTCCTTATTTATTTTGTCTAATTTTAAAGTTAATGCAATAAATTTATTAATTTCATTAAAAAACAAAATTACCATATACAATAGAAAACAAAGAAAATACACAAATCAAAAATCAAAATAAAATAAAAGGTAGCTGAAGAAAAATAAATCTTATAATGTCTTCCTCTTTTATCCCCAAGATATATGCAAACAAAACATAATTTACAAAACAATACTAAACAAAAATAAAATCATCAAGTCAAACAACAATTCATACAGCTTCACATTTTACTTTTCTATATACCTTCAACAAACTAGCTTTTATCTGCCTCTTAAATATATACATAGATCTGGCATATTTAAGATCATCCTCCAGACCATTCCACAATCCTATACCCTGGATTAAACTATACCCTGGATTAAAGTATACCATGGATTAAAATATACCCTGGATTAAAGTACATCTTTCTCTCAAGCAAGTACGAAAATATGGCTTCACAAACATTTCCATCCCCTTAAGATAATAACAACTGTCTCTCTTAACAAAATTTGTCTGAATGTTGGAACGTAATACATTTCTGTGAGCCTTGTACATAAACAGTAAAATATTATATTCAACCAAATCATAGAATTTCTAAATTTTCAGTTTGCTAAATAATGTATTTGATGGATGGTTGTAATCTTTTGTAGCGATAATTCTTACGGCTCTTTTCTGTAAAACAAACATTGGATTTGTAATTGTTTTACAAGCTTCACCCCATACTTCAATACAGTAAAATAAATGTGGAACAATTTTTGCACTAAACAACACAAGCAGAGCCTTGTCATTAAATAACTCCTTTACTTACAACACTCCCAATATATTTAGATATTTTTGTTCTTAAATAATGTATGTGAGGTCTCCATGTCAGCTTGTCATCAATGATGACACCCAGAAATTTCACCTCACTGACTTTACAGATCTCAAAACCATCTACTTTAAATGAGAAATCATCAGATAACTTCCTATTACTAAATATCATGTAATTTGTTTTATCCAAATTTCATGACAATTTGTTTTGTATTTTCTCAAATTCTTTCTGAACCATCTCAAACATTAAAGTATTTAAGTAAGAGAAAGTTGTCTGACAGGCTGCAGAGCTGAAGTAGTGCAGCTCCTCACTCAGCTGGGTCTTTACAGCTCCTATCAGCAGCTGCTGTTCGTGGTTGGAGTAAACTACTCCACCTCACTCCTCCTTCCTTTCTCAGTGCAAATAAGATTTAGTGACGTGTCTGAACCACAACGCTGGAAGCTTTCCAGTCAGACCTGCTCTGAAATAGGTCTCTGGTTTCAACCAGTATTGTGACCCTGGATTGATAAGAAGTTCACAGAATTCACTCAAGAACCCTGAACGTAAGCTGTCACTGAACATATTGTACTAAAGTTGAGGGCTCATTCTAATATGTATCAAACTGAGCAAACAGGGCAGTTTTATTCTACAACACGAACACCTCCCTTGACCTCAGGTACTCCTCTTTCTGTAAGGTGCAAGAGGAGCTACTTAACTGTGGTTGCTGTGTGCCGTGACGTGGTCTTCGTTGATCTTGTGCAGTGTCAAGTGGACTGAACTTTAGGACCAGTCATGGTTCTTCTTCTGAATGTTTGCCATGCTGCTTATTAAGATGAAACCAAAGACCTATAACACACAGCTCTATAAATGACCGCCTCCACTGTTGTGGTTGGCCACACTAAGCATTGGCTCTTTGTTGCACTTTGGTCCTTTTATAACCACTTCACAATGAAGCTAAGGGTTCGTATTGCCCTTTGCAACAACAACACTGTGAAGGTGCCATGACCCACGTCGGAAGTGAGGGAGGGAAGTAATAATGTGATTGTTTTTCCCAAGTTGTTTTTGCCATTACAGCCATGACTTTTACTCAAGTCCAGCTAATGTGTCTGTGGAAGTAGCACACCTAGTCGGGACTCATAGACAGCTGTATTTACAAAGGTTGGACGTGGCTAACCAGTAAAACAGACAAGGATTAAAGTGGCTGTGACATGCATATTCTTAATATACAAAAGGTCAAAGAAAACATCTTAAAATTTAGGAAAGTTGGAATAATACACATGATTTAACCCATTTTCTCCCAAAACTGGCATATTTTCTTTTGAACTTAGTGACATCAAAGGGGAACTCTTTAACAAAGAAAACTCTCTGGTTTTTCTTTATTGAAACAATAATATTTGAACTCTGACTATTCTTTATCTCTCTCTGATAGACTCAAAATATTCTTAAAAAATATCCGATTCTTCTCTAAAGTCTGGGTTATCAGCTGTTGTAGCAATGCTCTGTTCACATGCAGACATTCCCCTTTGACATCACTTCCTGTTACTTCACAGGCATATATCTCAACAACTGTTCATCTCAGCAACATGAAATTTCTTTTGCAATATTTTATCAATGTCCTCTTTCTAAAAATACATTCATATGTATTACAAAAAAATTGACGTCACAGGCACTTTAAAGTTCTCTGTCAGCGAGTTGAATTTCTGCAGCTGGAAAAAATTAAGACATGCTTTCAACTGATTCTGTGCATTATCGGTGATGAGCCTGTTTGTGAAACCATATTTAACAAGTTTTGTTTAACACTAATTGTTTCAATGCAGGGATAAAGGTTTAGGCAACCTGTTGGTGCTGAGGAACGTTCTCATCACTTACGCTGCTTTTCATCCAGGTCAGTAGCTCAGACACAATCAGAGCAGAGGAGGTTTTCTCCTCCTGACGAAGCGTTTACCTACTGTTGTTGCTCCAGAGGTCAGCTATGCTCAGGGGATGAACGACCTGTGCAGCCGCTTCCTGGAGGTCCTCGACTCGGAGGTCGACACCTTCTGGAGTTTCTCTTGCTACATGGAGAAGTTCTCCAGAGATTTCAGGGCCGACGGCCTACACAGAAAGATAGGTGAGCTACTGAAGAAATGTAGGTTTATTTGAATCAACGTCTCTGAATCGGCACAATAAATAGTTTCTCCTGCAGAGTTTAACACTAATTTACTGTAGACATCATTATTCTCCTATATGATCTATATAATATATAATGTTCTACAAACAAAAAATGTAACTAATGTAACACTTTACTTATCGAGAATGAATCACTTTTTTTATAACATTTCTAAAGACTTAAGATAACATTTCTAGGTTTTTTGTTATGTTTCTGTTAGCAGAATTAAACTATTTGCAAAAAGAATGTTTGTAGTTCTCAAACCTATAAATTAGATAAAATAGATTAAACATTTCAGTCTGTATGAAATGGGGTGTTTGCCTCTTAGGTTCTCAAAAAAAAAAGAAAAAAACAAGGAAAGAAGTGAGGAAAAAATATTGGAGACCTCTAGTGGTAAAATAAATTTGATTCAATTCAGTTTTTATTTATAAAATTCTTGAAAATTTATCAAATAAAACAAAATCTTTTCCAGTGCTGTACAATAAACAAATATGTACTTAATAAATACTGAAATGAAACAAAAAAATCAAAGAAATTAACATGTTAAATGGTAACAAAAACAAACCAAAAAAGTTATTTGTAAGAATTTATAAAGATTTACAAGCAGCTAAGCTGTTTAATATACAAAGGCATTTTGTTTCATAATTTTAGCCCCGCCATCCGAGCTTACGCCTCGTTTTTGGTTCAGTCAGAAGCAACTGATCAGCAGACCTGGGAGAATGAGCAGGTATGTAAGAGTTTACCAGAAAGGTGAGGAGGGACAAGAATATTTAAAGATTATTAAAAATCAAAGGATCTTAAAATGGATTCTTAGACAAATTGGCAACATAAGAAAAAAATTTGTGCCAACTGAAAGAAGTGAAGCAGGATTTTTCCAGAAATAGAGGAAGTGTTGTTGATCTAACACTACGAGACTTGACTAATTTTTAAACAAAAACTCAAAGCTCCAGCCACATTTATTGAACAGTTGAAAAGTTGATCTTAATGGTTGAAAGCAGCAAACGCACACAGACAGGTGGCACGCTGCGTTCACTGGTGCTGTCTTGTATATTTTATCTGAATAAAGTCAAAGAAAGCTTTTTTCTTTGCTCACAGTCCTGATAGTAGATCAAGCACGAAAAGTAAATTATTTAGTGTTCTGATAATCAGTCAGAAAGCATCCTGTGCATAAGTTGATTAGACTAAATAGGCTTGTATTTCCTTTTTTAATGAATTTAGGTTTGTTTGTGGTCTTTTAGAGCTGGAAGCAGCCCTGCTGAAAGAACTGGACCCTCCACTGTACGCTCATCTGGTCAAAGACAATATGGAGAGTTTCACATTCTGCCACAGGTAGATCTTTAACATTGTTCTGTATGTATTTTTAAGGGAGTGGTGGGGGGTTATGCAAAATCAATTTTTTGGAGATTCATATCATGTTATAATGTCATTCCCTCACTAAAAACATCCACACTGTTGCTTTGACTCATTCATGCATGTTTGAGAATCCTTGAATCTCCTGTGGCCATGTGGAGCTGCCTGAACACCCGCTGGTACAAAGCACTGCCTATTTACCCAAAGCTCCTTCCTGGAGCTCAGTTAGCTCCTGTCCCTCCGAGCACCCCTCTCCCAAATCATTGTCGTGAAGACGTGCTGAAGTGGGAGTGTCTGAAACGGTAGGAGGTTCCTCAAGAGACAGAGGCCAATTTTATGTTGTTTACATAGACTATGATGCATAAAAATGCAAAATACCCCCTCCCCCTCTTTTTAAATTCAGATGATTTGTGAGTTTAGTTCTTTCAGTCCTGACGTGTGGACCCTCGCCTCAGGTGGCTGGTCCTGGGCTTCCAGAGGGAGTTTGAACACAGCGACGCCCTGCGTTTGTTCGAGATCCTGAGTTGCGACCACCTGGAGCTCATTTCGCAACAAGTTGACCGAGCTCGCTATCAGGAGAGGCTGGCACAGAAATACTGCACAGGTGAACAACCGAAGTGGGGGTGTAGCGGGGGAGTATTATAGCTCTAACTGTTAAAATACCTGATGTTGATTTGTCTTCAGAGAACAGGTCGAAGTCAGAGCTGCCGGCGTTCAACACCGACTTCACCTTTGAGCTTTTCATCTGCGCGGCCATCCTGTTGGACAACAGAGAGTCTCTGCTGCAGTGCCACGATGATGTCCAGCTCATCCAGTTTACCAGCAGGTTTTTTACAGAACACGTCGCAGAACAGTGGTTACTGAACAGGGTGGTCCTGGTTGCATCAACAGAAAAGCTGCGAGCGCCTTCCCCACTCAGGCATACACAGAATACACTTACATGTGTCCCAAGACCAGTTTTACTCAAACTAGTACAAGTACTTTTGTTTGGGTACTTGCAGATATCGAGTACTTACTGAGTTAGAACTTTAACATTACACAGTAACTTTAAAGTGTCTGTGACATCAAATTTTTGTAACAAATGTGAATGCATTTTTGGAAAGAGAATGCTGATAATATTTTGCAAAACAAATTTCACACCATTGAGATGAACAGTTGTTGAGCTTTTTGCATGTAAAGAAACAGGAAGTGATGTCAAAGGGGAAGGTCTGCATGTAAACAGAGCGACGCTACAATAATTAGACAAGAATCTGATGTTTTTGTAGATTATTTTGAGTCACTATCAGAGTTGAAGAAAAGTTTAAATAATAATGTTTCAATAAACAAAGACCAGAGAGTTTATTTTCTCAGAGAGTTCCCCTGTGATGTCACTTCCTGTTTCACTTTGCTGAGCCAAATTCAAGAGAGAACATGCCAGTTATGAGACAAGATGGGTAAAATTGTGTATGCTAAATGTATTCAATATAAAGATTTTTTCTTTGACTTTTTGTATTTGAAGGATAAGCATGTCACAGGTACTTTTAAAACACTGTTTTCATTTAGAACAATGTAACTCTCCTTCCTTATAGGCCTACAGCCTCTCTGACTGGATCAAATGCACAGCAATTTTGTCTATCACTGAAGATGGAATAAAATAAATCTACTGGAAGACATTTTTGGACATACGTACTATGATGTTATTAATTAGATTACATGTATAATAATTTATGCATAACAAAGTTTTCACAATTCGGCATAAGTTGCCTAAAACATTAGTTTGACAGAGCCTTAACCACAATTCGAGACATTCGAACTGTAGCGCCCCCCTATAGGCGAGGACATCCCTCAGGTTGGGAACCACTGTTCCACAAGATGTATTTGTGTCACAGCTAAAGGATTTCAACTCTTTAACAAAACCTCCGCTCTGTGCTCAGCCTCCAGGGATCACTGGACCTGAACGACACGCTGAAGAAAGCAGAGAACCATTTCTACAACTACTGCAAGCGATGTGCCTGGGACTATGCTGCTCGCTCTGCAGCGCTCTGTCACAGACAGGAGGACTTTTTCTATCAGCTCCGGAGTTTATTTGTTTTAAAGTAATGCTGTTAGCTCTAAAAAGTTGGTATGGCAAAGACGTTCTGAGAGAAATGGTCTGGTGGCTGCTGGAACTTGAAAGTAACAAGATATCATTCCTTTGTAGCAAAGCAAACAAAAATACACTTCCTTGTTATAAATGTACAGTATTTATTCTATGAACACTATCTAATAAAGCTGTAAGTTATTTTTTTGTTCTTTTTCTTTAAGAAAATTTAGCTTTCATGTAATTTTTTTAATCTCATATGAGCTTTAACTGATAAAGTTATATAATATTTAAACACGAGTGGTGTGTGGATACGGTGTCACAACAGCTGCTGTTCAAAAAAAACCTGCAGTTATATTTAAAGACCAGATGGCACACGTGTCAGAGAGGAACAGGAATAGAGTGGCTCTGACCAGAGATCTTTAAAGAGAAGAGAAATACACACTTATTAATAATTATTATTTTTAAAACTATGTTTTGGTCATGATTTGAGTGTCTAATTTCATTGTGTTTTACCAAATGTGGGCACTATGGTAGTTTAGCTGTTAGCACTGATCCCTCACAGCAAGGTGGTTCTGGGTCCAAGCCCAGGGTTGGGTCTGGGGTCTTTCTGTGAGGAGTTTGCATGTTCTTGGGGTTCCTCCCACAGTCTAAAACCATGCAGTAAGTAATACAGGAGAGTGACCGTTCATTAAAGAGCACAACCTCGAGGGGTAGTTGAGATATTTTTGAAGTGGGTTTCTGTGGAAAGTTCATAAAGAGTCAGCATCTTACCTGCTGCAGGTGGGTGTTGTAACAGCCTCTGTTTGGAGAAACAGTCTGACTGGACTTGGAAAGTTCAAAGGAATTGCTGCTGATTGCTACACTGCCGACACTTTCACAGTACATTGTTATTCCAGCAGAGAGATTCTTGCTGAAAGGGAACTCTGCAGTAGAAGAGCTACGTGCAAAAAACAAGGTAAATTGAAGGCCTGATGTTCCTTAAAAGAAGGCATACTGATTATCTTCTGAGAAATAACTGTTCAATACCAACCTTGAAAGTAACGTTATGCACAATCTTGTTAGGCGTCGCTCTCAGTATCTGAATGACTCTCAGCTACTACCATATCAGATTTTAGATCAAAATCTGTCAAATTGACTGAGGTGGCTTTGAATGTGTTGTTCATTTTAAGAATCTCATTTTTACAATTAATGAATGAATTTTTGTTAATGATATTGTTCTTAATAATTTAGTTTGAAAAAAAGAGGGAAAAAATAGCTGTTCCTCACTGTACTGTTTTCCGTTTCCACAAAATTACGAGGCTCAATGCAAACTAGTGGTTAGGCTCTATGAAAAAGACTGAGTCCACAAACTATGAAACGTAACTTTGCAGGGCTTCACTGTGTATATTGCAAATTTTCCTATTTAATTTGTTTGATGATGAGGTTGATTTTTATGGATAACATTTGTCAGTGTGCCTCAGGGCAGCTGTGGCTACATTGTAGCTTTTGTGTGAATGAGTGAATGATTGTAGTGCAAAGCGCTTTGGGGATGTGATCAAGCGCTATAGAAGTTCAGGTCATTAACCATTTTAAAGTATATGTGTATTTTAATATGATTCACTTTCTTTTAGCTTTTATTTTCAAGGGTTACTAAAGAGTTCATATTTACTGCTTTTTCCCTAATCTTTCTCCAGAGTTGTAAACAAACACTTGGTAACCTGTCATTTTATGTAGAGAATTTCCTCTCAGTCATTTCATCCATTGGCCCAATGACTATATAAGGCTATAGTGCAGATAGTTTTCACTCTTGGTGCTGACTTATCTTTGATATATTGAGATTAAACATGAAGTAACAACAAGAGATATTTAGATTATATTTAACCACACATGTAGATTTGCACACTTTATAAGGCCACAAAACCATATTTTATCAATTTATGGAATGTCCCATGAGCCTTTGCTGCTTGAGCAGACTTTCTCCAAGTGCACAAAACAAAAGTGGGCCACTGCACTGGCTGCAAGCTTAACCGTTAAAAATACAGGATTTTACTTAAAAAGTATTTGTATTTCATGTATCATATTACTGCATTTGACTCACAACCCCGGTTAGATTTTCATTTTGGCCCTCTTGGGGAAAATGTTTGGGCACCCCTGGTTTATAATAATAAAGAGAGCTCTCTGAAACGACTAAGTTCACAACAATAAAAGAGCAGTGTTGTATAAAGTACCTCAAAGTGATACTTAAGTAAAAGTAAAAGTATTTTACCATAAATTTACTTTGGTAAAAGTTCAAGTCCGTCCGTCCGTTGTCTTCCGCTTATCCGGGATCGGGTCGCGGGGGCAGCAGCCTAAGCAGAGAGACCCAGAC
>JAUBOC010000050.1:8418228-8448286 GCA_032275365.1 Anablepsoides cearensis | reverse complement strand
TTTTTTCTGATGGCCATAAGTCTGGATCGTTGTTTGTCCATCTGGGTGGTGGTTTGGGCACAAAACAAGCGCACCGTCTGTAAAGCTCAGATCATCTGTGCTGTAATCTGGATTACCGCTGGCATCTGCAGCACCCCCTATGCTACTTTTCGGGTCATTGTAGAACATAAATGGAATGATACAGTTCTAAGTTCTTGTGGCTACCTCCCCACTATGACTGACAAAAGTCTCCTTGGTCTGGCTATTTTCCGTTTTGTTATGGGCTTCATCATCCCATTCCTGGTAATACTTGTCTCTTATGTGGCCATAGTCGTCCGTGCCAGGCGTCTGCAGAGAACAAGAAAACGGAGATCTCACAAAATCATTGTCTCCATCATTGTTGCATTCTTCATCTGCTGGTTGCCCTTTCATGTTTTAAATTTTATAGACTTAAATGTAAAGCATAACCCAGATATCCATGAAATCATTACTATCATAGGTCCTGTGACTGTGAGTTTGGCTTTCATGAACAGCTGCCTGAACCCGATACTCTACGTCTTCATGTGTGATGAGTTCCAGAAGAAACTAAAGCAGTCCATATGTTTGGTCCTAGAGACTGCCCTGGCAGAAGATGGACTGTCTCTTGCGTCCTCTTTCTCGTTGTCATCATGGATTCCTCGAAAGTCATCTTCTGCTGCAGCTTCTGAAGGAAAAGATGCTGGTACTTCTATTACAGAAATCAAATCGGTCTACACCGAGGGGAGACAGAGCTCTGAAGATGACATAGACCAATGATTCAAGAGCGGAAAAGAAAAGTGGGAGAGGGATTTATTTGTTAAATATGTTTATAGTAGCTACTATAAATTTGTACAGAGAAATACTGGATTATTTGCTGTTTTTTTTCTTCTAACATGGTTTATCTGTTTGTAAAAAAAAAATCTCACAAAAAGGTGTTTTTGTGTGTGGCTCATGAGGTGCATATAGACTCTCATACTACCAATAGTTGTTTAAGATTGAGCAGAGTGATAGCATTATACACACACACACACACACACACACACACACACACACACACACACACACACACACACACACACACACACACACACGATGAACTGATAACCCTTGTGGGTGTTCTGCATTTAGCTGTATAAAAGGTAGTTGCAAATATTGAAGATTTGAAAATCTTTTGTAATTTTTTTTGTTGTATAAAAATGTACTCTGCAGAATTACTTAACATTTGAGAACTGTTTGATTTTTTTAAGTATATGATTGCTCAACAACGTTTCAGTAGAAATATTAATGCCAAACCCATGAAACTGCTGCAATTCAACAGAATTGTGTGTTTTTAAGCTGAAAATAAAGGTGCACTGACAAAGAACCCTTTGTTCCACAATGTCTTATCTTACAGGATACCACGCAAACGTGTTGCGGGTGTTTTAACACAAACCATCAGCTTCTGCTAATAACAGGAAGCTTCGTTTGCTTCAAAGCAAGCAGATGAGCTTCTTCTACATTGTGCGATCAAAACCTCACTACTTATGCAGCTGTTAGATAAAAGATTGGCAAAAAGTAGGACATAATTTATGCTTCTTTTATTGTGGCAAACTGTATCTGATGCTAAACATGTTCCCGTTTCGGCTTGATAGTTTTGTTGTCAGAAAAAGATAAATTGTGCTTACTAAATTTAAAATGTGAGAAATCCATAACAAATCAGGCGTAAACTGAAAAAAAAAAAAACATTATTTGGACTCGACTGTCTATATTTCATATTTTCTGTATCAAAATGCTGAAGACAAAAGGGGGAAGTACCACTATTTAATATCATCATTTATAAATATTTAGGTAATTTTAAAAACTCTAATCAGGATTTGGGACGGAGCATAACCAAATAAACTGCACACAAACATCAGCTGTGACATTTCAAATCAGACACTTGGGATGTCATTTAATATTTGGCGAAAACACCCAGTACTTGGTCATGTTGTGAAAATGAATGCCCTTGTTTTAAATAAAATTCAAATAAATTATGACAAAATATGAAAATGCAAATAGTATTTCTGACACTAAGTGAAAGCAGGATGAACCACGTTTTCAATGTCTGCAGATCTTCTATAAGTCTGTTGTTCAGAGCGTCATCTCTTCTGTCATCTGCTCGGGCAGCAGCATCAGAGCCACGGATACAAAAAGGCTAAACCTGATAGATAAGGCTGGTTCTATTCTGGGGACGACTGTGGAACCTCTAGAAATGATGGTACAAAGAAGGATTTTACATAAAATCAAGAACATTGTGGACAACCCTGACCATCCTCTTCATCAGACTGTTATAGAAAGTGTCTTCAGTTGGAGGCTTCTTCAATTTTGTTGTAATACAGACCACTACAGAAGATCTTTCCTGCCCACAGCCATCAGCATCTACAAGAACTCATCTAATTTCCCTCTGGGATCAATAAAGTATTTTTGAATTTGAATTGAATTTCATGTGTTGTCAGGTGTTATTATGCATGACAAATAATTCTGTTGTAAAGTCATTACTAAAGCTGCCAAATTTAGTCAAGTACAATATACAACTTTACCTTTACATAAAACTAGAACTTGTTAAAAGCAAACAAAAATAACCTTAAACAAAACAGATTTTCCAAATTCTTTGTGCAAGATCTTTGGCACGCAACGAGTTACTGCTCGGGGTACGGTTTGTGGCTGGATCACAGCTACCATCGAAACATTTTTTTTTTGCACATTTGTAAAACTGACAGAAGTCAGTTCTGCTTGTTCTTTGCACTAAAGTTACTTCAATTATAATCAAGTCAGCAGTTTAACCAACAAGTTGCTACACAGGAGTAGACTTGTATAAGACATGGAGCACTGATGCAAACAGAGTTGTGATACACCAAACAAGTAATAAAACCACAAGTTACAATTTTTTAATAATTTATTGGGTATATCACTCTATTGGTATCATTTCTCATGCATACATAAAATATGTTTTTGTGTCTAATTAAAAAAAAAAAAATTACAGAAAATCTGTTGTAAAATCTTGTAAAATCGAAGTGCGCTTCCACCGAAGGTCTTGCAACATGACTTGACATGGTGTTTGACCCGTAACCAGTTAAAGTGAAAACTTCTGTAGGTATGCATGTAAACATCAAGTCGTTTGCTTTTTCATTGAACTAATTCTGCATAAGAATGTTCTTCTACCAAACTACTGACTGCACTGTCAATGACATCAGGCAGCTTTATAACAGAGATAACATATTATTCTCATGTAGGGGCTTTATTTCTTAGAAGAAAGACATTTAAACAAATAAGTTTTTAAACGTACCCATTTCTGCTCATTTGACTGAAACATGTCAAATTATGGAAGTAAACCTGAGTTTAAAGGTTTATATTATGATAAGAATGCTCAAGTCACTGTGTGTCTGGAAATGCACTAAAGAAATGTTTGTGTGTGTGTGGGGGGGGTTATGCAACACAAATGAATTCAAGTCGTCTAGGATCAAAGATTTTGTTAATGCTTATCTATGTGTCTGACTGCATAAAAAGCAGGAACAATAAAATTAAATAAAGACCTTGGTTTCATTAAAACCATTCTGTTCTGGAGAGCTACGAGGTTCTAAGTCAGCGATCATAAAGGTCTTTCATCTCCTTCAGAATCTTGATGCTTTCACTGTATCTTAACTGGTTCCTGTTGGAGCACTCCTTCCATCTGAAAAACATGAAGCTTTTCAAAATTAGGCTAATACTAAGAGTGCAAAAATATAAAATATAACACAAGATCGTCAGAATGACTTCTCCATACAAATAACTTGTGTTTTAACAGAAGCCTTAAGGTTTTCGTGCAGCTTTTAAAGATTGGGCAACAAATTCTGATAACTCATCCTTCTCAGTACATTACACAACAGCAGCTTAAGCAGCTATTGTTTTCTCACATTGATTAACTTGTCCACATTTTTATATATGTTGCAGAACCAAAAAGGAGCATGGAGCAGAATTCAACTGCTTTGACATGGAGCACCACCATGATTGTATATATATATATATATATATATATATATATATATATATATATACACATACATACATACATATTTACAGTCATTTTACATACTATGTTTGCATTTTAAATTATCTTAAATATAAGCATACGTGCAAAACACTTGAGCTTCAGTCATGATAAGTTACACAAGTTCCTTTTACAGAAGAATTACTAAACGTCTTTCTTCCCCTCAATAACTTACTTTTGCCGTATCTTTTTCCAGCGTTCCATGTGGTCACTTATGAGAGGTTCTGCTACAGACACGTCACTTAACTGTGGAAAACAAAACAAGTTTGCTTATTTGTCATGCTTTTAAGCAGATCTGTATAAATTAAAAAAAAAATCATATCACAAAAAATTACAACCACATATCAAGAACCTTAGAAACAGAGGGCTTTTCAGTCTGTGGGATCCTGAGATTGATGGGTTCACCAGAGGAACTAACTGGGCAGGAAGCTGGAGGAGGAAGTCTGTACACATTCTGTCCTTTTCCATTTAACATATCTGTAACCTGGCAAAAGAAAAACATTGAATTTTAAGTAAAGGAGTTAAATCTTATATTAAAAGATCTTATTGTTCCATATTTTCCATGCAGTGCTTGTTCTGTGCTACAAAACCAACAACTTCTGCATAACTAGTGGCATAAGCTAAAAAAAAAAATGAATGCACAGCCATGAAACCCAGTGGAAGGATGGCTGCTTGTCCTGAACTTGGTTCTGCTGGAAGTATCTTCTTATTAAAAGGGAGTTTATTTTCTTTCCACTTTTGACAATGTGCTGCTCAGGATAGGAAACTGATTCAACACAATCTGCTGGCTTGCTTAAGGCCCAGTCACACTAGACAACCTATGCCAACTTACAAAATATTATTATGTCTAAATTGCTAATAAAAATAGTATTACATTATATACGCCAAAAATAAGTTTCCTGTTGGTTTTTTCAATTCCATCTTCAACGTACGTCTTTAAAATATTCATAAGTTGTCTATTATGACAGGTCCTTTAGATTGCTGACTTTTACTAATTGGCTTTAATTATGTATGTGAATGCTTTTGTACAGTGATACCACCATTCATTGTTACTTTGTGCAATATAAATGAAAAAGCTGTTCATAATAACTATTTTAGGTGATATGATGGATAGACAACAGGAGACTGCCATCTGTAGGAGACTTTCTGGTAAATTCACTGATAAAGCTGAACTTGCTGCAAACTCATCTTTAAAATCATCAGTCCATTCATTCATCACACAAAAATGAACAATTTTAAAAAATAAATTTAGCTATGTCAATTTGAACCTAATGTAACAAACGGCTGCTTGTACTTTTCAAACCTGATTAAACTGCTGAGCACAAACATACACAGAAATTACAATATGATTCTTAAACAAAATATATCTTTGTAAACAAAAATCAGTAGACTTTGTTTATTAGACAGTGAAGTACGATTAGTAACAAAATATAATTAGTCTCTTTTATTTCAATTTATTTGAACTAAAAATAACATTGAATTCTAACAAATATGAATAAATGTTTTCCAACCTACAGAAAGTTATCTCTCTTTGCCAGTGTTTGTATTTTTAGACATAACTAAATAAATTAAATGATTTATTGTTTTAGTCACCTCTTCTTCTGACATGCTGTGTGGGGAGCTCGGGGAGGCTAACGGCTCTCGGACCGAAGGATTGTTTCTCATCCAGGCACGGCAGATTGGATACAGAGGAGTACTGTTGTTAAACTGGGCCAAATCAACGCTGCGATCAAACAACTTAATAATATATGCGTCTAGGAAGAAGAAAAAAAAATAATCCAACAGTAAATGAGAAGCAATTGAAACCAGCTGTAACCCAATGTTTATTTCACATTCACCAAGTTTACTTTGTTTATGCTGATTGGCCTCTGGGATGCCCTCATCCATCTCCTTTCGTTTCTTCCTCCGGTGCTGTGGGAATCTTGTTGAAGGTCTGAAGAAAATAAATTGAAAAAAAAAACAAAAATGTCTGACAAAGTCACAATGCCTTCTGTACGAAATATCAATTTATCCAATGTTGTGTGGGGCTGAAAATTGTTATGCTCAACAGCAAAACAAATATTTTTCCTCAATTTTACATAAGAACAAAGGAAAATAAAAAAAGAACATATGCAAATGTCACCCACCTCTTTCCAGCAGATGATGGCGACAAATCCCTAATGAAAAAAAAAAGAAAAAGAAAAAAAGCAGGAAGAGCTTTCAGCAAACGTCTCATTTATGTACCAAGGTATGTGCCTCCTAATCAGATAAAAATATACAAAATAAATCGGGTCATACTTATTAATAGAGTCCACTGATAACTTTCCTGGATCACCCTCACTTGGCTCTCTGTGAAAAATAGAATAAAAACCATTAAATGTTTAAAAGTAAAAACAATGATGCATATACAATTATAGTAAATGTGTACTGACGTTTCATTTTCACTCTTCTCCACAAGACCCTTTAGCACAGCATCCAACTTGCTGCGTGCAACAGTGCCCTCATCTAAAAAAAGGAACATGAAATAATACAGTAACTATACACAAGCCCAGTAATAATAGCATTATTATTGTGCACTCATTTTGAATTAAGTACAACACAAATTAGACTTATCGGAGCAGGTGTGGCAAATATCTAAAATATATTTTTGAACATTGCGTTCATAGTCTTACCTGGCTTCTCGGTTTTGATCTTTACGTGGTGCATTATCTTCAACTTTTTAATGCCCTTGTAAAAATTAAGTTTTACTCGATATTAAAACCTAATCAAGGTGCATAGTCTTGCTAATTGCTAACATAGCAACGTTAGCTTAGCTTGACGCGATTACCTTTTAAAATACACTAATAACTTTAAAACCAATTCACACACTTCAACGTTGACTACAAGTACCTATCGTAACGATTTGTACCAAATTACTTCAACATATTTACTTAAAACACCCCGCAGAGAGTTGATTTTATTGTTATGTCGCACAGCAAAACGTACTAGCTAGAACTACCGTTGCTAACTTAGCTTGTTTTTGACAAGCTCGGGACGGGGAGACAGCAGGCTTTCCTCTTCCGCGCGCTGCCGCTTCTCTCTCACCTGATTGGTCCTTGTGTAAACAATGTGCCGTCTGTGATTGGACATTTGTCATGTTCATCATTTATGTGTGGGTTTCTATTGGCTGTTACTTGTGCCGTAAACTGTCGGTAAAATCGTTCCTCTTTTGGTTCAACGACAGCTCTTTTGTAGTTAAAGTTAAAGAAAGATATATGGTTTCTGTTTCTGGCAAGGTAAGAATTTTTGGTTAAATAGGTATTAAATGTGCCAAACGTAGCGGTGTAATTTGACGTTTAAAAGACAATTCGTGGCTTGGTGTTTGTTTCATGGTAACTCAGTCAACAAACAAGACAAGTCCAGCTAACGCAAATCCTGGTGTAATTGATTTGTTAAGATCAGGTGTACCAGAGATCCTCTTCTCTTTTTAATCTAGTGTTCATTGATGTGTCACCTCTGATCTTCCGAAATTGATATGAAATCCAGGTAAGATTTTATGAATACTTTCACTTTAAACAGTAGTTACTAATATAATACATTTAGTTACAGTTGTGCTTTTGTTTTAGTGGACCTGTATTTACGAGACAGAATCCTTTCCCATCTGCATCAACTATGGGGAGGGCACACCACCATCCATCCCAAAAGCAATCCCTGTCAAAGAAAGCAAAGAAAACTGTATGTCAGTCTTGCACTCAATGCTTTACTCAAATACTAGGGCTGCACAATATTTGGAAAACTGTGATGTATGATGACATTTCTATATAATACTGCGATAACAATATGACTTGTGATAAAATGAACAAATAAAAGTCTGCACTAATGATGTATTTCTGCTCTGGGTTCAGAGCAAAAATAAAAACAACTATTAAGTAATTTCTATTAAAACATAAGTTTTTTTCAAAGTGTAACTAGACACGAATGCTGTGTTAGTGAAACAACAAACTAGATGTAATAATGTTTTTTAATGACTTTAAAACATCTCTCCCATTAAATATTTTCTTATGCTCTAAATACTGAAAATCGCCCCTTACTATATATTTTTTAAATAAATAATAAAAACATCTGAAAATAAGTTAAGTATTTAAAAGAAAAGTTAACAAACTTAAATCTCCATTGTGGTATTCCGGGTCCATTTCCAAGTCAACCATTTTTACAGTTTCGCAGTTTTTTGCGATGTGCCTATTGCTGTTGTCGGGATGACAATAAATTTGCAATGTTGTGCAGCCCTAACTAATACTTTAATAAACATGTTTTTTTTTTTTTATTCTTTTTGCAGACTCTAAGTCCTGTTTGTTCCCGTCAGAGCTCCAGTCAACAGTTACGCTCTGCAAAGCAGGAAACCTACCAGCTGGATGAGAATCTTGATGATGGTTTTTCTGTTGCTGATGGACATGTTTACACAGATATCTGGCCCTCCGTCGACCATGGATCCTCTCCTGACAGCGACACCGCCTCTCCCGACGCGCTGATGTGTAAACCATCTCAATCAAAGACTCTTCCCTCAGGAGCGCAGGACGAATCAGTGCTGGCAAAGTACAATATATCTGCTGATGTTGATTTTGATTAACTGATAAGTTGTTTTGCATCAGAAAGCATTTATCTTTGTTCGTAACAGATACGTAGAACGTTTTCGCCACGGTCGGCCTCGGAGTCGGGAGGAACGCCAACAGATGGCTTCTGCCAGCAGAGAAGAACGGATGCCGTTTTGGTGGCTGTTGCACTCATCAGTCCCCAATTCAACTCCAACTAAAGCCGTAGACAAAGGTACATTTTAAAGTGCATGTGACATCAGATTTTTTATTATAAATATGAATGCATTTTTTGATATTTTAACTTTAATCATGAATTGCGAACAAAATTTCACACCGCTGAGATGAACAGTTGTTGAGATAACCATGTGAAGTAACAGGAAGTGATGTCAAAGTTAATGACAGAATGTAAACAGATTATTGTTACACTACATGGACACAAGTAATCTGAATAAACGGCCCAATCAGAATATTCTGATCAGATTCTGGGCACTCAGAAGATGTTGGTTTATGTTCATCACAGAAATAGAACTACTTGTGCATTTTTCTAAGATAAAGTTTACAACTCAACGCATGTCAGGACTTCTATACTTAATAAAAGCCTGGTGCATGTAAGTGCTCCGTATGATCGCTTTAATTAATTTTGATACATTTAGATTACTTCATCTGAATACATTTCAATCTGAGCTTAGAATTTTTCACATTTAAACATAGCTACTGACTAACAACACAGACTGTAGAGAAGAATCAAAGAATCTGATGTTTCTTTAGATTATTTCGAGTCACTATCAAAAAGAAATGAAGAAGTGTCAGAGTTCAAATAATATTGTTTTCATAAACAAAGAGGAAGGAGTTGTTTTTTATAAAGAGTTCCCCTTTGATGTCACTTCCTGTTTGACCTTGGCTGATCAAAATACCAGTTATGTGACAAAATGGGTAAAACCTGGTGTAATATGCCAAGTTTCTTAAATACAAAGATGTTTTCTTTGACTTTTTGTATTTGATGGACGTGCATTTCACAGGCACTTTACTACTGTATTATTTGTACAGACTATAACTATTAAGCTCATGAGTTTGGCAGCATCTTTGTGATGAAACCTTCTGTGCCATTTTTGTCTAATTCCTGGACGTACCATGCTCCTCAAAGATGGGAATGATCCTACCAGTTATAGCCCAGCTGGAAAGCTTCAACACGACCGATCCCTCAGTGTGAGTGTGTTTGTGTGTTTAATGGAAATGACCCACATTGCAACCTGCTGTGTTATTTTTCCACGACAAATGAAATAGAAGTGCCTTGTTGGTGAAAAATGTATACACAAATGTTGGTTTGTATTTGAATCATCCCAAACGAATACAAATTCTTTGTGTGTATTATAATCATGGGTTATCTTTTATTTGTTCCTCAGGTTTTGTCTGACTCTTCTCAGGGTGAATTTGATGACACAGAAATACAACACCTTCAAGAAAGGGCCAGCTGTCTTCTTCTCAGAGGGTAAATAACCCAGCAAGTCTGAATATTCACTGTAAACCTCCCTCGAGTTAAACCGAGCTTGTTACGTTTCTAACAGTGACTGTACTCGCAGTGATGAGTCTGTTCCTGTCAGCTCAGACGGCCTGGGATGCTCCGATTTTTCCCCTCCGGTCACCATTGATGAACCAGTACGACGGCCTTTGATTCCTACCACGATCAAACCAACCTCTGGTGAGGAAATGTCATAAAATGACAGTTTATGATAGGAGTGTCCAATTTCATGGGTAATGTTCAGTGGTTTTCAAAAAAAATGATTAGAACATTGAAGTTGTATTGTGACCTTATAACACCCGACAGTGTCAGTTATTAAAAAAATGGATATTGGCCAAAATCCGAATCGGCTGGTCAGACCTTTTAAAGATTGGAGATCGTGCAAAAAACAACTTATTTTCCCAGATTTGACCCAAAGATTTGTTTCCCACAGATGTCATCTCGAACTTGGTTCATGCTTCATCCTCCCAAAAAACTGTCGTCCCTGCTCTGGCTCCTCCAACACGACCAGAGGAGGACATTTTGTTTCAGTGGCGTTTAAGGAGAAAGATGGAGCAAGCCAGGGAGTTTACCCAGTCGGTGCAACATTCCAGTTATCAGAATTTAGCTTTCAGCTGGCAGACCCCCAGTTTAATCCAACCTTCAACCAGCAGACAACCTTACAAGGTTGGAACTGTACTTTATGATACAATGTTTTGTTAAGTGGGAAGATGCAGATTTACACCATGCATGTCTTTCATGTCTTTTCTTTTTTTTGCCTAAACTTTAGCAACAGCAGAGCTCACAGTTTACACAAAGAGACGCTCACCCAATTATCACAGCTCCCCAACCTGAAACCAGAGAGTCCCACAGACCGTCTGACCCATCTCCAGGTCCTTCACTCTTCCCGCCCATCGTCGTCCCAGTGTCTCAGATCCAGACTCTTGCTCCTGTTCCTGCCCACATGCATCTCCTCTGTGATGTCCTTCCCTGCCCCATCCAGTCATCTCATGTTAAAGAGAAGCAAAGCATTCCAGAAAGGTTGGACCAACCTCAGACTAAAGTAGTCCACAAGAAAACCCAAATTCCTGAAGACTCGCCTGGCACCATCGGTGGAGAACAGACGAAGTCCTCATCACTTGCAGCATTTGGAGATGTAGAAGCAGAAGTGCACAGTCATCAAAAAGTGCCCAAGAAGAACTTAGAGTCGGGAAAGAAAACATCCCTGTCCACCAGGCAGCACAGAAAATCACCAAGGTGATGCAATGAAACATGAATAATATTCAGTAATCAATTCTGAATCCAAACATACTCATCGTGAACATATTTTATCCAAACAGGACTACTTCTCAACAAAATCCTCCGAAAAAGGCCACATCGTTGAAAGAGCAGCGTCAAGAGAACCGAAGCCGCAAGTTTTCTACTGAACATGAACCACCACCTTCTCCAGTCCACTCTGCTTTAGGACAGGTCTGTATGTTTAAGCTAAATATATATATCTTTTTTTTTTTTTACTAGGGGTGTAAATCACCAGCTTTATCACGATACGATATTACATCGATATGTTTGGATGACGATTCGATATTTCTCGATATCACAAAGTCTGACACGATACGATTTCGATTCAATTCAATTCAAATGTCTGGGATTGATATAATGCGATATCATATGTCCATCTAACACAATGACTGTTAGATGGACATATGATATCAATTTATATCAAGAATATGACGATATAGATTGATATTTTCATTTTGCCTCGATATAACTGAATCATGAACCATTAAATTAATATATCGATATAGACACCCCTATTTTTTACACTTCCTCCTTTTGTAAATGTAGTTTTATATCTGGTTCTTTGTGTTGGTAGACCCCCAGTTTAATGGAATTTAACTGATTAATCTCTATAGATTGACTCACCTGTATTAACTTTGTAGTGAGGTTTATTAGAGTGCTGTGTAAATGGGTAAATTAGGACACGGACTGTGTTGTAAAGCACTTTGAGTATCCTGGTTGGATAGAAAGGCGCTTTATAAGTACAGTCCATTTACTATTTAGTGAATTTCCTTCCTGCTTTAAATTATTTTATATGGCTGTCCTAAGATGGGACATATTGTGGTCCAAACTCTAAATTGAGAACCCTTTAATGCAGAAATGTCAATCTGCACTTCTGAATATTTGCTGGGTCAAGAATAATCCCCGTTGATTTCAAGGTAATTGAATCATAGGTCAAGGTGACCCTTTTGTTATAAATCGTCATTGTATGTGCTTCAGCTTGACATCAAAGTAACATAGAAATGTCACTTTGTTCCCTAGATTGTTCATATCTGTCTATTCTTAAGACCGGACACAGTAAATACTTGGATTGAACATTGGATCTCATTTTTAATAAAACCACTTCTACCAAGAAATCTTGAGTGGGACTCATGAGATCTGTTACCTGATGGAAACGATACACAGTCTGAGCCTTACAATGCAAGAACGTCTACAGTGTGGTGCTTATAGAAGACAAAGATTTTGAGCAACACTCGTTTATAGATCACAAACCTCTATAGTAACAGTCCAGCAGGTAAGGAAGAGTTTTTCTCTCTTGACTTTAACAGGTGGTGTCAGAGGTTTTGTTTCCTGCATCAGTTTCCTCTCCACCTCAGAAGATCCCCACGTCCCCAGTTTCTCCTCACGTGGCCTCCTCGTCCTCACAACCTCCACTTCCTTCACACAACTCTCTGGAAGTCATTTCACAGCTGCTTCAAGAAGCTGAAGGTGAGTTTGGAGCTGAGAGTCATCCTCTTAATGGGACATTCTGCCACGTCGCATGAGATCGTCGTCCATAACTTTGTTTTTAAAGTTTGACAAAAACGTCTGCAACTTTGCCTTTTCTCAACATGGAATGTTTTAAGTCTGAACCTCTGGTCCTTTTAATGCCAGGCCTTTAATTTTTTACTGGTTTTCTTACAGAACTTGCAACCCAAATTTATTTATTTTTTTAATTCTGTGGTCATATTTCACCACTGCTTGTTACGTGATGTCATTCCAGATTCCGATGAAAAGGAGTTTGAAGATGATCCTCTGCTGCAAGTTCTTCGCCAACAAAGAAAATGGGTCAAAGATCAGATCAGGCACGTTTATAAATAATTATTTGAATCATCTGTCTCTACAGTTTTAAATATCTCATTTTGATTTTAGGAATCTTAGAATTCAACTAATGTAAAAATATCTTCAATGATAATTTTATATTTGTTTTGTTTTTAGTGAAGTGAACGTGATCCTGAATGAATTCCTGGAGGAGTAACACGTTACTTGAACATATGAAAGGCACACTTGTTTTTTTAATTATTTTATAAAGAAATAAAATTTATTTATATCTGATTTCCACATTAATTGATTGGAGATACAATGTATCTGCGTGCAATATTTCCAATCATGTTACAGGACATTTACACAGAAGGAACTAAATAAAAAAAACAGTTAAAACTATCAACACAGACTATTTACAAAGAGTAGTTTCTTGAAATGCTATCAGGTTGAAAAGTAGCTGAACAATATATACAAACCACAGAGAGCAGGGAAATAGAAAAGTGCCAAGAATGAAACAAAACAAACAAATGTGTGTTTTGGCACACGAGGTGTGCTCTGTGAGTGCAGGAGCCTGTTTCTGTCTGTGTGTGTTCATAATGGCTTCATTCATTTTCTTATATAACGGCAGAGGCATCAGAGTTAAGTCAGGGGTCTGATCTTTTCAGTTTGCAGCATCGGAGCAGATATGACGAGAACGCCTTCTGGGGAGACGGCCGACTCCAGAGCCATGATGTCCACTCCCTTTGGGATTCTGTAGCGCCGGTTAAACTGCATCGATGTAAAGCCTGGACCGTCCTTCTAACAGCAAAAGATTTAATGCAAGATGAGACAACCACTCATATGGTAGTTGTTCCAAATATACTGGGAAACAAGTCAACGGTGTTTCTTTGAGCTTACAAACCTTTTGTTCTTCATGTTTTCCTTGCACTTCCACAAAGTCTCCCACCACTTTGACCAGCAGGTCCTGTGGGTTGAATTGCTTTACGTCAACCTGAACCGTAAATCCACTGCCATCACAGGAGACCTGCCAACATCCAGTAAGGCAGAACAATTAAAAAAGTCATTATAAAACCTATTTAACACTTTAACTCCCCTTTAAAAAGAAAATTTA
The DNA here is from genome assembly GCA_032275365.1 of Anablepsoides cearensis. NCBI lineage: Eukaryota > Metazoa > Chordata > Actinopteri > Cyprinodontiformes > Rivulidae > Anablepsoides > Anablepsoides cearensis. The sequence goes on along the minus strand of JAUBOC010000050.1, from coordinate 8,434,004 downwards.
TTGGCCACTAATTATTATAAATTTGATGTTTCTCAGCAAAAACTGGTAAAAATAAAGAGAAAATATGTACTTTATGTTATCTGACAAATATGAAGCTATCTAACTTAGGATAACCTTTAAAACAAAAGATAAACATGGCTTACAACTGTACAGTATATGAAACATTTAAATGTAATGTAATGTACCATATCAATATGGGAAGTAATGACAGCTTTTTTATTTTAAGGGCAATGCTTTTTATGCATTTGGATAATTTGTTGGACTCAACCTTGATGCTCACAAATTTGATGGATTATTTTTTAGATCTTAAAACAACTTGGGTTCAGAATTAAAATCCCATCTCAAACCTTATCTAAATTATCTGTTACTAGAGTATAGATAAATAGATTTTATTGCAGACTCAAAGTCCAAATCACAAAAAAATAAAATAAATCAACAATAAAAGTAAAAATGCATAAATAATAATAAAATACATTAAAAAAAGAACCCCTAACCATTTAGGAGATTATTTAAAACTGTTTGAAATCTGTTTTATTTGTGAAAGATAAAATAGATTAAAATCTTATAATGCAGAAGCTATTCAGCTGGTGGCCTGCAGGTTACTTCCATCCTGTCTGCCAATAAAAAACCATATAATATATAAATAGATTTTAAATCTGTGTTAAATTTATGATTCAAAGCAACACAGTTAATTGAAAAGGTCAAATATAATCATCCTTGTTCTTTTACATAATGTTTCCCCTAAGCCTTTTAGTTTACACTAAACATAAATTCAAACTGTTTCTATATTTGGGAAAACATTTTTTTTTATTTGTGAAAGTTGAAAAAGCCACAATACTTTAAAAAGTTCAAATCCAGACTACAATATCTCAAAGAAAAACAAACAAAAAAAGCTGTGAAGTGACTCTTTACCTAACTTCCAAATCAGACACCAAATTCAGGCTCCTTTCTGAACCTACCTCTGCAGAGGTGCTACCATTGTTGCTCTCTGGCATCAGCAACGAGGGTGACCAGTTATAATAACCATACGTCCTGTTTAGACGAGGTTTGAGTGGTGGTAAAACCTTCTCCCAGGGGATATCGGTAGTCAACACAGCGGGTGGCACAATAAACTCCATTTCTGCTCAGTAGAGAAACAAGAGTTTAGTAGACTGCAGCTGAGGACCTGAGAAAAGTGGCACGAGGCAACTTACCTCCTGTTTAAATTCAATCCTCCGGTGAAACCCTCTTGTTGCAGCTGCCCTCTCGGAGTGTTTTGGACACCACTGACTGTTAGGGTCTCTGTTTTTAAAACTGGAGTTACATAATGGGTCGGGAATTCATCCTGGGGACACATGGCCTCTGTTATGTCCTAAACTTTGTCCCCTTGGGTGTCCTGGCATGAACGGATGGCTGCAGGTTTGGGAATGACGCAGCTGTTGGACGGGGGGTCTTACGGATAATTAAGGTGTTTATGAGCTATTCTCGAGCTTTGAAACCTATTTTTATTATAAAGTCGATGACACAAACATAAACTTGTTATTGGCGTATAATTTACCAGGGCTGTTACTAGCTTAACGCTTCAGGCGGGTTGTTATGGACCGTCCAAAAATAAGCTGAAGACACGGACCATGCTGAGCTGCTGCCAGCCTCTCTGGAAACAGAGACGTTATAAACACATGCGAGCGCACGTGGCTGGGTCTGCCATAAAAATAAAACAAGTAGGGTCGGGCTATCATGTTTTTACTTGTGCTTGTAATCACATTTTATGAACCACTGAACAAATTTTAATGAAAACATTCGGAAAGTGTGTAGGATGTTCTGGATGTCAACCTTATCAAGATGGTGCCACAACTAAATGACCTCATGACCTCTGACCTCAAAAAAATCACACAAAAAAAAGAAAAAAAAATGGCTACAACTCAGCCAGTTTAAAAATCATTGGGTTTTAGTAGAAAATTGTTGTATTTCAGTGCTAACAGATTAAGTCTTTTCTGTTAGCAAGAAACCTAATGAACAACTGGACGAATGTTAATGAAACTCTTTAAGTTTCATAACAGTCTGTCTAGTAAATTAGATATTTTGCTAACAGAAAAGCAGAGTTTTAACAGGTAATGCTAAAGGTTTAAGCAAAATACATTTTGAACATGATATGAATGACTCTCAGCTTAAAAAAAATTGTTGACTCAATTATAGCTATTTTTGTGTTTATTAAAGGTTATTTGAGTTTGTTGGCCATCTTGAGTTATGACATTCCAAAAATCAATAAGTTCTTTTTATACATTCGGTAGAACTCGGTCAATTTTACAGCTACTGAGCTAAAATTGGCTGTGGTAGTAGCTGAGAGTCCCTCACAACACATGCTCCAAACAGAACATCTCATGATATTGTTTGACCTTTTCTCAATGTAAAATACATTCCTTCAAGGAATGTTTTGACTTATAATTACTGAACAGGTGAGAGGGCACTGTCTAAATATAAAAGGAGCATAACCGACAGTGGGGTGCGAAATTTTGGGAAGCTTTGTTAATTTTCCTGATTTACCTTTATAAATCATTGATTGTTTGGAAAAAAATGTTAAATATATCATATAGAGGACAAACACAATGATATTTGGGAAGTGAAATGAAGTTTATATGATTTACGTGTGCAAGTGTGCAATAATTGTTTAAACAATATTAGGCAGGTGCATAAATTTGGGCACCAAATTATTTAGTAGATCTTTTGCAGAAACAACAGCCTCTAAATGCTTCCTATAGCTTCTAATGAGTCTGGATTGTGGCTGAAGGTATTTTAGACCACTTTTTTACAAAACATCTCTAGTTCATATCAGGTTTAATGGTCACCCCACTGTATATATCCCAAAATTTGAACTTTAGTATTTTATAATAGTACACAATGAGTTTTATGAGGCAGTCTCCTGAAGTGTTACAAGTACTTCATGTGCTGATGCTTCCCATTCCTGTCACTGCGGTGAATGCAGCAGGTATGCACACATGTTGCTCCTGTTAGCAACGCTAAACCCGTCACTTCATCCGGGACTAAAACTGGCACTGATTATGTTCTGACTCATGCAGGATAATGGGGACATTTGTGGGGGGTGGGGTTAAGTTATTGGGTTTCATAACTGGCGCCACTGGTTGTCTGGACTTTATGTGACATATAACAAATAAGGAATTTCCATGGCAGAAATAGACTATTGAGCACGTTCAGAGAACAAAAGCGTGCAACCCTAACTTTGAACAAGTTGGGATTTTGTACGAAGTTTAAAAGACAATGTAGCTTGAAAGTATTTTTATTTATCAATATCATGTTAAAAGAATTACATAAGCACAATCACACAATAGCAACAATTTTAGATTACAAAATGAAAAGACCAGCATCAGCATCATCACATTCTATATTACACTAAATTCTTTTGCCTCCTTTAATAACAAAGAAAATAGATACTTAAAAAAAAAATCTAAATAACTTGTTAGTTATACAGCAGTTTTAAAGATCTTAGTGATTACAAAAGGACTGACATTTTTCTTCCACTTCAGTTGAAGTGAAGGTCTTTGTTCCATGACTGTGGAGTAAAATCTTTGGAGGGACACCTTAAGGAATGCCCAGGGGAATGGTAAAAGATAAATAATCCCCCACCTCCCCCCACTGCGCTCGGAAGTTCTGATAAACGGTTATCCACGTCGTCAGAACCGTGACCCAAAACAACAGGCCCAGTGCTGATCGCTTTACATCTGAGAAAAAACAAAACACAAGTGATAGTTACCAAATAAGGAAGATTTAAATATACAATAAAACAGGTTTCATCTGAGACACACTTCGAAACTGCAGAAACTTTAAATAAAATTAAACTAAATTTGTTGTTTTTGTTAAACTAAACCAAATCTTTTTGCTAATCTCCACCAAACAATTATTTTGGCAAAATGTTTGTGCCAAGGAGGAATTTTGGTACCTGTTAAATTGTAAATAACTGACTATGAATTAGATCTAGTTTAGCACAAATAAGATACACAGAAAAACCATAAAATGTACAAGTTTGTTTAGGTTAAATTATTTATTTGTTACTCTATTCAAAGTGTGAGAATGTAAGAAAGAAAAGTTTTCAGAATGATCATGTGTGGGTGTTTATAGAAAAGCTATTCTATGCGCCAGTAAGGGTTAAATAACTTGGTTTTATGTGAAATAATGTGATTCTGACAAAACAACAGTGAAAACCAGGTGCTCATTTCTTTTTTCCACTATACAAATGCTGTAAGAAATGTGTGATACTCACATGTTTTAATCTGTGTCTGTTCGGTGTAATCTGGCTTCATAAAGGCCTCTCTAAAAAACCACACAACATTCACCAGCCACAGGAATGGAAGACAGGCAAAACCACCTGAAAAGAGGAAAACACTTATTTTATTAACTTTGTCATGTAATGAAAACGTTAATAAAGTCAAGTAGTGAAAGTAAATATTTGTTTTCATGATTGTCTCACCTAAGTAATATTTTCTACAAAGGCTGAGTTTCTCCTCGTTGGGAAGTCTTTCCAGGTTCATCGCTGCAAACACATAACAGATAATGAGAACTACATTCAAGACTTCTAAAATCTGGTATTTTGTACAGCTAATACAAAACATGAAACATACAGTCTTTATGTTCAATAAATGACTCGTCTTAATTTAGATTGATTTACGCGAGGTTTTTTCTTACAAAACAAAATGTTAAAAATGAACCAAAACAACAAAAGCCGAATCCTTGTCAGGTGACTCAACAATCACTTCAAGCTAACGTTAGCATTATTTAGCTTAGCATCACACCGCACATTTTCCCAGCTGTTTCGAGAGGCATAAAGCGCCTAGATTCTGGGTAAAGTCAATTATTGATACTTCCAACAACAAATTATAATACACGTCAGTGTGATAACATACCTGGTACTTTTACTCTACTCTAAGCCAAATAAGCGATCGATAAACAAAGGATACTTCCGCCTACTCCTCTTTTTTCTTCTTCGTCGCCCTTCGTCTTTTTATTTGAAAGCAACATGCTAGTCTAAACTACTCACTGCCCTCTAGTGTCCTTGTAGCGATAAGGCACAAGTAAATGTCCATGGGGGGAAATTTAAGAAGAAAAACTAACAAATTGAACAATTAAATATAAAATAGCCACTTTTAAAACAAAGTTGTCCCACTATTCTGGTACTTAAATATTATCATATGCATTTAATTATTAATCTGTTATTTAATATAGAGGGAAAAAGTATTAAACTAATTTGCAAATGAGTTGTTGGTTATTGTGTTCTTTCTTAATATTTTTGTAATATCGAAAATGTGTACTGCCATCTACTTTACTACAATGAGTGAAAACTTATCTGAAGCGTTATATCAATAATAAAAAATGCAAACATTTTCTGTAATTATGTAGTATGTCTTACATTACCAGGTGAGATAAAGCTTTCTCGTTAAAAATGCAACAAAAAACGCAGAGATGTTTTTAAGTGACCTAAGTAGGCCTAAAAAGCATCAAACGCTCTTACTTTGTAACCCTTCATCGAACAAAAACTCAATTTCCCATCCACCACCGCGGCTCCCCCCTCCCATCTCGCGCCTTCCCTCTTGTCTCTCCTCGAACTGCTAGCCGACGGTGTGTTGTTGTTGAAGCAATGATGGCGGCAGCGGGATGCGGATCAGCAACCGCGGCTGCCGTAGGAGGCCAAGGTGGAACCGCTACGGCCAGAGGTCGTTTCCCCGGTCGGCCTTGGTCATCACGCACTCGTTTGCGTTCGGAGAAGCGTTGGCAACTCGGGCGATCTAGCTCAGAGGCTGATGATGTGACTACCGGAGGGCCAAGGCCCGCAAACCAGGGTCCTATGTTAAACGAAGACCAGTCTCACTTGCGCCTACTCGGGATTGAAGCAAGCCACAAGATCCTCGGTCAAGCTGGTTATAGCTCTAGTGGAAGCGAAGAGGTAAGGCACCACTCCGAGCCAATAGTTAGTATTTGTATTTGTAATTCTGCCATTTTACGAGTTAGTTTAGCGTTTGAATAAGTGCTGTACACGGCAGTGTGACTGGTTAGTGTCATGGAGAAATGTCAACATCCCACAGGCTAATGTTAGCTTTACATGGTAACTTCTGTTAGCACAGTCCAGTCTTCCATTACATTTAAGGAAGAGTCGTAATAGAAAACATAATATCAAGACTGTAGAGCTGTTTTAGTTTCGTTAGCACTGCGCTTTCAATTGCTACGGGGGTAGTCAAATAATTTAAAACTGAAACGTAGCTCACCGCTGCAATTACTTATTTTAAAAGCCAGAAAGCTAAAATGCTAATTTGTAAACATGCGCCGCAATTATTTTCATGTACGGCCCACTCGTTACAGGGCCAGAAGAGCAGCTAGCCCGCTGCTAATAGGCAACACAAAGAGGGGGAAAGGCACCATACTGCACTAGCCGCTAACAGTTCTGGTTTCGTACGCCGAGGTGGACTGCTTTGCGAAGTGGGGTTAAATCTGGTGATCGGCACGAAATTGAGATCTCGGATAGCTGATTATATAATTGCAGCTTTGAAACCCTCTCTTTGCAGTCCAGGGGGTGATTGGAGGTTTTCGTGAGAATGGAAAGGCTAACTGTTAGCCCGTGTTAGCAAACACGTCAGGTTTAAATGGTGCTGCGGGAGTGTGCTGCAGCTACTTGCGTACAACTAAAAGTTTTAATTGACACTAGCAGCCACCAGCGCCTACTACTCCTCATTCATGAGGGATGAGTTCTGTGCGCGGGTTTAGATCTGCTACACCTGTGAGGAGGAGCCACATTAAGGAACCATCATTTTTCAAATACTATTCTGTGTTAAAAACACTCTAGAGTTCTGAACTTGTATGTGGTGGGAAATGATTTTCTATTTGACATAGATCTTAATCAACATATTACTGGTTGTTATTATGCTATTTATAGCTTGTCTTTACACGCCAGGATGTACCATAAAGCCAGTCAAAGTGGTTATTATTGCACCATACACAATGTCATTAAAATATTACAATGAAACACTTCTTCCGCCACTGACAATCCTTAAAATTAATAATAGTGCTGATCCTAATACAGGAAGATAGTGTTATATTCCCTTACAGTAACTGTGTGTTAACTATGTGAGGTGTGTTTTGTTAAGACCTAAGACTTTTGCAGCTCTATGTGGTTTAGGTACAAATATTGGCAGATATGTACGGTTGAAAATACTATTCTTGAATCAAGCGCATTCAATTAGTAAATTAAAAATAGGATGTCACATGGTGTGTCTTTAACTGTATGGTTTACATTAATATCACTGTCTGCATCAGATACAGCTGTATGTACCACATCTGGGGAAAATGGTTTTTCAATTGTGCAAACTGTTTCATCATGTGTCTGATTTGCTTTTAAATTCAGTGGGTTAAGCCAATAATATAATAGTTACTTTCATTGTTGCTCTGAAAATGTAGGTGTATACAGATATCACAAATATCAGCTTTATCGTGAACATTTTTAATTTATTAGACTAAACTAATTGCGTGTATTGATTGTCACAAATAAAAGCTTTATTAATGCTTTTTAAATTACAATACAGACAATATAAATACAAATATAAATATTTAAAAATATTAAACTCCAGTGTTGCTGATTGAACCACTGGATTCTTTTGCAAATCATTTTTTTTCCTCTTGCATTTTATCATTGTGAGTCATTACCCACATTGCATAAGGTGCACATGCACATAGACATAATGTTTTACATTATTTCACCCCTTAGTTGGAACTTTAAAAAAAGTCTATTTCTACATCCAGGATAATTTTATTTGGGTCTTCGTAACAGTCATAATTGTAGATTAATAATGTTTACTTTTGTACCACCTGTTGTCACATGTTTAGTGACTTCAAACATTAATTACTTTCTGCTGTTTTTCTCTTTGAAGGGAGATGATTTCAAAGGATTTGAAGCTGACAAAAAAGGCTCAGTGGAAATTGTGACATCACAACAAATTTCTTCCAAAGGTAAATGCAGTGATAACTTTATCCCAGCACTGTGTGAAAGCTTTATTTTTAAACGTTGTTTATTCCTACATTTAATGTGACGCTATTTGTTTTGTAGGTGATGTGGTCAACACGAAATCTAAACGTAAAGGCGAGAAGCCACCGAAGAAAATATCAGCGAAGGACGCAGCTGTCCCCTCCGATCCTGTCAAAGATGTCAAAGCGGTGGAAGAAACGCAGAGCGCAGCTCCCGAAACAAAACCAGCAAAAACTTTGAAAGGAAAAAACACTACGGATAAACAGCCCACTAAAAGCAGAGCTTCAGCAGCGTCGCCGAGGATTACAATAAAGTTAGTGGCCAAAAAGAAAATAAAAACTATAAAGGAGCCTCAAAAGAAATCAGCAAAAAAGTTGAAGGCAAAAGAGGAAGCGCAGGAGCTGCCTGTTGTCAAGGACATTCAGGACGACCAGATTTTAAGTGCTCACATCAAAGTGAAAACTGAAACGTTTGTGGACGAAAAAGGCACGGAGGATAAAGGAGCAGAGACCGTGCCTACGAGAAGACGCGGGAGGTCTGCTGTGAAGACAGCAGAAGCTGTTAGCCAGCCTGCTGCCAATGTTGTGGTCGAAGACCAAAAATCCAGAGAGAAGGAACTGACTGACACTGGAAAGGACAGTGGCTGTGCGGAGACGAAACCAAATGCAAAGGAATTAAAGAAAATGAAAGCAGTGGCTCCTCAGGGTACTGTGGCTAAACAAGGGACACGTCGGAGCAACAGAGTTACTAACCTGGTCCTTAAAGCAAGCACTGACAGCGTATCTGAAACAGAATGTGTGAGTAAAACTGATACTGTTCTGACAGAATCCCTTTCAAAAGTTTCAGATAAAGCTGAGGCCAAACCGTTAGCTGTTAGAGAAAGACGGAGGCAAAGCAGGAGGCTAAATAAAGATCTTTCAGTGCCAGAAAACCAAGACCCTTCATCTAAAGAGCCTCACAATTCAGCTGTACAAAACAGTGATGGTTCAAATTTTAAACATGAGGAAATGAGGGTCCCGAGCCTAAAGTTGATAAAAATCAAAAACCCTAAATATGACCCTCAAGCCAGTGGGAAGACCTCATCTCGTAAGAAGAAGCGAAGAAAACATATCTGGACTTTAGCGTTGGTAAAAGGAGGCGGTCAGACTCTGGAGACTACAAATGTTGTCAAAGTACCAGCAGAGACTGTGAGCACAGCGGGTCAGCCACCTCCTAGTGTTACCAGCGTCACCAAGAATATAAAAGGACCGGGTAAAAAGTCCAAACAGGAGAATACAGACTCACAGGAAACTGTGACGAGTATTGAGAAGGAGCTCCAAACCAACGCTGACTTGGAAAAACCAAGTTCTCAGGTGCAAGCTGAAGGAGAACCCGCATCCGAGACACCTGCTCAAGAAATTACTAAAACCGATGGCGGGAAAGTTGTGCCACCGCTTCAGATCAAAAAGGTCTCCTCGCCCGGTAAACATAAAAGCTCAAAACCATCGTTTTTGATTCAGCAGGTTAGCCCTGTGCCCGAAAAGAAGGAGGATGTCCCGAAAGAGCCGCTCGCAGCTCCTGAGGAGAAGCTGTCTTCTGCTGAGGCTGAGGCCACGCCTACAAGGAGACTTAGGAGACGGACGTCAAGCATCGAATCACTGCAAACCAAACCTGTCAGTCAAAAGCCAGTGACAGCTCAGAAACGCAGGTTGAGAAACAGCGCACCGGAGGAAGAGGCTCCGCAGGTGCAAGTCCAAGTTTCGTCTCAGGTTTCAACCGAAGATTCCGCCTCACAAGCTCTTCCTGAAAACACTTGCCACCCTTTGGCTGTGGAGCCACCCCAGGTGACCGCTGAAGTTCCAGAAAAGGCTACCTTAAAGTTTACAGACGATCCTGCTCAGTTGCCAGTGGAAGTTTGTCCGCAGGAGGAAGAGAAAAAAGTAGAACCGCAGACTGAAGAGGCCAAACCATTACCTGTGCCTTCCAGGCCTAGAAAACCTAGAAATAATAAGCTAAGGAAGAAGAAGTCTGTTCAAAAGAAGGTGGTGGCTGTTTCTCCTGATACTACGGTGGACACAACTCCTACTGCTGTAGATTCTAGTAACGTGGAGCCTGTTCAAAAGGAAGCTGCTCAGCCTTTAGTCGTAGAAGTTAGTCAGCCAGAGACAACAGAATGCACATCACTGGAGGTTACGCCGGAGACCAAACTGGACACTGTGTTGGTGAAAGAAAAGCAGCCAGCAGTTAAAGAGGAACCAGACATGCAGTTAATCGATAGTCAGCCGTCAGTGGCGCCTGAAAGTCAAGCCAGTGGTTTCAAAAAAGTAAAAAGGTCTACCAAAAAAGTAAAAATGTCTACCAAAAAAGTAAAAAAGAGACGCAAAAACTTAATCGGGCAGCGTCCAAAACACAGGCACAGAAGCAGAGATGGAAAGTTTGCTCCGCTTAAATTTCCTAAAAGCCGGAGACGAGCAGACAGGAACAGATCCAACTCACTGGCAGCTCTCACGTCAACCCCAGGCTCGAAACTCCTTGATGTGCAGCAAAAGTACAAAAAGAAACAATCGAGTCTTCAGCTCGTTGGATCTAAAGGGTCCAAAACGCCTTTTAAAATGGTTTCTACGCTGATGGAAGCGGGACTGGAAAAGGGGACTTTGAAGCAGGAAGCAACAGACACTCCAGTAGACTCGCGGCAAGCGGATGTCAGCGCTCAGCCCGGCAAGTCGAAGTTTGTCAAGAACATCAAGCACTTCATCATGCCCGTCGTGAGCGCCAGGTCCTCGCGCGTTATTAAGACCCCGCAGAGGTTCATGGATGACGCTGGGATGTCGGTGCTGCCTCGAAGGAACTCCCCCAAGAAGGGATTGCAGCTGGGTTTGCCAGTTCGTCCAGTGAAGAGGCGAGACGACGAAGCAGAAAGAGCAATATCCCCCATCTTCTCCATTGACGAGGAGGATTTATTGAGTGAAGCTCAAATAGATGTGGACGTATTTTCGGCTCAGGACCTGGACGACAACCTCGATCTAGCAGAGAGCCTGTTTTCTGAAAGAAAGTCTGGCAAAAATGAAATGAAAGAGCCCCTGCTGAATAACTCAAGCTTCAAGTGGCATCTTCCAGAGGACTCTAGCGAGGAGTTATACACACTGGACAAAACCCCAGAGAGCAAACGTGACAATCTGTTTTTAACAGTGGAGAAAGCTCCAGAACCACCGCTGGACCTTGATGCTCTAAGAAAGAAAAGTCCGCCCAAGTTCAACAAGCAAGCAGCCCATCTCAAAATCTATCAAAGGCTGAAGAAGCCAAACCTGGGACTTCCAAAAAGCAGAACCACACAAGAGGTTGAGCCTGTGAACAAACCTGCTCCTGTGGATTTAGCAGAAGGACTAGATGATGAGGTCATGAGCATAAGTCTGAGACAGCGGGACACGAGCACAGAAAAGCCCAAACTCAAGATAGAAGACCTCGATTCTCCCGGAGTGGTGAGGAAGGTGTGCGTTCGGACGACGAACCCCAACAAGCTTATATTACATCAAAGCAAAGAGGACAGTCTAGCAGGAAAAGAACCCGCCCAGCTTGACTCAGGTAACAATATTCAGTAAATGTCAGATATCTGACTTGTGCAGCTGTAGTGAAATGACAGAAGTTGACTTTTGGTTTACAGAAGTGCTGAAGCCAGTACAGAAGAGAACCGAAGGTGTTCATTCTGCCTCCGTGGAGAAGGGAGTCCCCCAAAGGTCCCGCCTTTCTGGTGCAAATAAAAGAATGTTGAATCTCCTCAGGAAAGCCAAGGTTCAACTCATTAAAATTGACCAGAAGCAGAAGCAGCTAAAGTCTTCTGGGGTAAGGTCAAAAACTTGAGTGTTTTCTTCTTCGGCTTGTTTATGGTTGTTTCCATGGGGAACATTGATAGCACCTTAGCATGACTCGCTTTCATGTGGGACACCAGACTTCAAAAGTAGTGTGATATCTTATCACAAAATGTTTTGCTCTATTTGGTTTGATTTCTATAAAAACAAATGTATCAGTTTGAACACAACAACTTCAGCTTTCTTTCACATCTCCCCAGCTGAAAGCTATGTGACCAGCATGCTAGCAGCTGCTGGGGTTGTGCTCATTTAGACTGAACCAACTCAGACATTAAAAAAGGGCTGTGTAGAATAGAGAGGTGTTTTTGTTTTTCAGTATTAAACGTTCAGTTTGTAGCTAAAGAAGTAAAATTAGAATGAAAAAAAAAACACTGCATGCTTTGGCCTTTAGCTACAATACAATAAATACTTTAGCATCTTTGAGCATGGTTGGTTCCATTGATGCTTGTTTCTTTAACTTAAGTCCAGTGTTATAGAACTGTTACGAAAGTATGACAAGCACAAGATGTTTTTTCTTGGGCTTAAACTAATACCTTGTTTTTTGCTATCACCCCCTGCAGCTGTTGTCTGGCCCAGTTGGAGCCAGGTCGCAAGATATCTCCTCGAAGAGACAAAGGAGGAAGCAGAGGATGCAGCTTCCTCCTGTTGTTCCGGTCAAGACAGAGCCACTTCAAGGACAAGTGAGTGGTCTGATCAATACGCCCTCGAGATGGGGGTGAAACATCGATCAGACTCTGAGTCATGTTTTCTATCTCTGTTTTTTACTAAATCCCAGGAAAATTGATTTAGCAGCAATTAGTGATTGTTGGTTCAAGTTCAAATAAAAAAGGGCATTTTGTAAAAGCTTGTTTTTTTTGTTTCTTGTCTTTTTCAGCCACAGCTCATCTCTCCACTGTGCCAGGAGTTCCGCAGAGCCGGAGGGCCCCGGATCAAGCATGTGTGTCGTGCTGCCTCCGTGGTGCTGGGGCAGCCTCGAGCCTTGGTGCCCGACGACATTCCCAGATTAAGCGCCTTGCCGCTGCACGAGCGATTCGGCATTTCCCCATCAGCTGTCACTCAAGGTTTAAACCACAATTGATGCATTTATCGAGCTTTCTTTCTTTGTGTCTGATGAATAAATGTGAGCATTAGTTTAAGTTGGAACACATTATATCTAAACTGAGACTGTTTTTGTACCTTTGTTCCTGCAGATATTGGGTCTCCGTCGGAGTCCGACAGCCCGGGGCTGTCAGATGTGAAGGTAGCAAAGTCGAAGAAGCCATCAAGTTTTGTGAAACGGAAAGGACTCGGGCCGTTTGGGTACCGCTCTCGGAGGTGCGGGGTGTGCAAAGGCTGCAACCATGAGGACGACTGTGGCAAGTGCATAAACTGCCTCGACAAACCCAAGTTCGGTGGTCCCAATACGAAGCGGCAGTGCTGCGTGTAAGTTTATTTGATTACTTCTTGTTTTTCACTTCACCACGTTCAAAAGTAACTTTATTTTCCTTTGAATACAAGGTATAAGAGATGCGATCAGATTGAAGAGAGGAAAGCGCGCAGACTTAGTGGCAGAACGGTGCCTAAAGGTATTTTTGACTCCACTTGTACTAATGTTCACTCTGCAGCTACAAAACCGTTTAAACCGTTCTGTTGTCTTCTGTTGTAAGGTTCCACGAAGCGAAGGCGGCCATCTCTCAGCGGGGGTCATTCCAGTAACGATGAAGGGAACGATGGTGCCGGGGACTCGCCATCTGGCCTCCATACAGACTGCAACAGTCCGTCGGTGAGGAAGCAGCCGAAACGCGTTGTGAAACCTCGGGTTTATTTCGACCTGGTGGATTACGAGTCGGATCTGGATGAGAAAACCTTCTCTAGTTCCGCTTCGCCGGCGAGGAGACGGGGTGCTGGACCTCGCTTCAGTCAAGGTCACTTTTTACAATTTAAAGAAGCCATGACATCCAGAAAACTTTTCTGTGTTAATAAGAATAACGAGTTGTGTAATAATAAAATGTTTTCCTCTTGTTCTGAAGACTTCGTATCCCTGGATGGATTCTTCGAAGACTTTTCGGACGATGAAGTCAGGCAACGCAAATCTAGTTCTCATCGGGTACCACAGGGTCGACGGAAATCCGAGAAGGTGTGGCATTTTATTAGGAGCTCACTCTTTGATTGGTCTTAAGAATTTTAACCTTATGACAGATGCTGTGGTTCATACTGAACAAGTTAAGACAGACTTTTAAAGCTGCTGCTTGTCTCTCAGGTTCTTCCGTCTCCGAGCCCTCTAGAGCAGACCCCTCCCAGCGTCCTCGCTGCTTTGGCTCATGGGTTCGAGCAGCGGGAAGTTGAGTCTTCTAAACCGACTCACAAAATCAGGGTTGACTTCAAGGTGGGCTGTTATTTTCTGTGTGATCGTATCAAGCCTTAGATGTTTCTTTATATATTTAGGTCCATTTATTTAAAATAAATGTTACACATGTATAAAAGCATGATGGTTTAGGGTCTGTACATGTTTTTTCCCAGTAGAGGTCAGTAGAGTTCCTCTATTCAATCTGCTCTTGTATTTTATTCTTCATTGATAGATTTTACTTAAAATAAATGAAAGTGTTTTTTTTTAGCCATAACAGTCATAAAAAGTCACATTTGTGAAATTCCACCAAACAAAAATGCATTTAGCTGAAGTTCCTTCTCTTGTTTAGTAGTTTGTGCTGTTCAGTCGTAACTGTTGTTCTCGTCTTCAGGAGGACTGCACCTTAGAGAACGTCTGGAATATGGGGGGTTTAAGCATACTGACCTCTGCGCCTCTCATGCCACCCTGCGTTTGTTTCCTTTGTGCCAGTAAAGGGCAACATGAGGTGACCGCTCAGTGCTTTCTGCTCTGTTTAAACTTAATTATTGTGTTGAAGTCTTTGCTGATTACTTTATTTTTGTCAGCTTTGAATTTGCTGTGTTAGGTCATCATTTTTCTGCTATTTAAAGATTAACAGTATCTGTTCTTTTTCGTACAGATGTTGTACTGCCAGGTGTGCTGTGAACCCTTCCACCAGTTTTGTCTCGAACCCGCCGAGCGCCCGACCGAGGAAAACAAAGAGAACTGGTGCTGCCGACGCTGCAAGTTCTGTCACGTGTGCGGGAGAAAAAACAAGCTTTCTAAGGTACTGAGCGATAATCCTAATCTGGTTGGTTTCAGTGCCTTTGAATACAAGGCTTCACTTTGTTTTTCTCCCGTTGCCCCCCTCAGCCGTTATTGGAGTGTGAGCGCTGCCAGAACTGTTACCACGCTTCCTGTTTGGGACCGAACTACCCGAAGCAACCTAAGAAGAGAAAAACCTGGGTAAGACTATAAGACAAGCCGTCGATGCTTATTGCGTTTGTGTTTTGTTCTCCTACCAATGTGTTTGTTTCTCTGCAGGTTTGTATGACGTGCATCCGGTGCAAAAGCTGTAGCGTGACACCAGGGAAGACTTGGGACACGGACTGGAACCATGACAAAGGCCTCTGTCCAGATTGTTCCAAACTCTTTGACCAGGGTGAGGGCAGATTTTAGATTTGACAATTCATGTGTTTCCTGTTTTTATCCTCTAATAGTTTAGTTTAGTTTATTTGCACATTAAAAATACATCAATTCAAAAAATAAAAAAACAGATAATGACAAAATACATTGAACCAACAATAAAATCATTCAATCTATTATTTAATAGATTAAATAATCAAAATAAGAATAATAAAATAAAACAAATAATTAAATGAAAAAAAAACCCCAAAGTAAATAGAAATACCACCTTAAAATATAAATGAAAATTTAAACAAAATATATAACAATAATAAAAATCACTATCACAACACTTTAATGAAGTACATTTTTAAAGAACTTTTAAACTGTTTCACAGAAGGCCTGTGTTTTGCTAAATGAGAAAATTCATTCCAAAGTGTTGCTCCCCTGTATCGGACAG
>JAUBOC010000050.1:8343244-8376176 GCA_032275365.1 Anablepsoides cearensis | reverse complement strand
TTTACTCATGAAAGTTATATATAAACTTTCATTGTAAGTCAGTAGTCAGTAAATTGGTTGTATTACTACTAACCTACGGTGTTTTTCTTACTGACATTTCTCTTGACACAACTACCGATAAGTGTAATTACATGAACGGGGACACTTAATGCAAATCGTCCAGATTTGCATAACTTCACATTAGAGTTCCAGCTTGGCTTCTTTCTTTAATTGTAGGTCAGTGTAAGAAAAACTAAAAAACTTTCTCATACTAAAATATTTAATAGTTATTCAACAGATGAATCCTTTAAAATATTGACTTTTCAACATCTATGTTTGACAGTTAAATAAAATATAAGTTGTATATAATTGATTTATTAAAATGCTTCAAATGAATTAAATAGTTAATGTAATGATCAGATGTTCACCATTTTAAGTCTTTCATTTTATTCTAGATTGTTTCTTGTTTTTAATGTTAATTGACCCATCATTTAAAGATAATACAGTTCAAAATGAACATTTTAGCTGTATGTTACACATAACACAGTTTCTTTTGATGTTCACAGTTGATTGATAGATTTTCCACCACAAGGAAATTTCAAAACTGAAAAGTTTCAGGTTTTCTTCACGATAATAAAATGAGTGGAAAACAGTTTGCTGCCAGGAAAGATGGCTGAGAAACAAACAAACAAAAAAAAGTTTTTGCTTTGGAAAATTTTTCAGCACTTAGGCAAACAGGGGCCGGGTGGGTAATGCCCCCAAAAAGAAACCAAAAAAATAGGCCAATTTCAGAAGACTTGTTTCCACCCCTGTGACTAGCAGTGGTCCTCATGTGGCCACCCCCTTTAAGATTTCTTCTTTTCTGTGCGCCAAGTATGAATGGTGATATGTTCTAAACCAGTGGTGCTCAAACCTGGCCACTAATTCAAATCTGATGGCTCAAAGTAGTGAAACAACTTAAACATAATGGTCCTCAAGGACTTGGATTGGGCACCGCCATCCTGGACAGAGCTCTGACGATATTAACTAAGATTTAACGCTGAAAATTTGAAATAAGATTCAGCATATTATCTTTAACTTGTCAATCCCTGATAACAAACAATTTGATCTGCTAAGTTTACTTATTTATGTAAATTATAGATTATATAACAGCAAAAACATAGCACACACCTTTCATAGTTCAGAAGTGGGCTATGATAAAGTTCAAACTTTTAAAAGTTCCGGTTTAAATGCAGAGACTCAATTATCATTAAAGAAAGTCCTTAAAGTTAGTCTGCTTTCAGTTGGATATTTCACTGCCATAAAAACAAACAAGCACACATAAACATAAACATTATCTTCCATTTATTTCTGTATCCTGACCCTTACCCCAAAAATTACCACCCGGTAAGGATGGCTGAGGGTTTGAACCCAGTTTGCATCAGGAAGGGCGTCTGGTGTTAAACAGTTGCCAAAATTTTTTTTTGCCTACTGTGGTGACCCCTGAAAAAGGAGTTTTTGTCGTGCAGAGGTTTAACCTTCGACTCAACGGGCTCCATGTGAAACTGTTGCCTTTCTTTAGCAGCATCACAAGTCGTACGGTGGATGTTACGAACGATTCGTCGCCTGTTGGACTTACCGGTGTGGACGCGGTGGTGCGTGTCCAGTTGGTGTTTAAGGCTGAACTTCTTGGGACAGTGTTTGCACTGGTAGGGTTTTTCCCCCCTGTGGTCACCTCCGGCCTCTGCTTCGTGTTGCACAACTCGTCCTCCACAGAGCTGACATCCAGTGCAGCCTTTGCCTACGACAAACAGAAAAACAAGACGGGAGGTGTGAACATGTTGGTCAGTGGTAAAAAAAATTACTGATAAATCTACAGAGTTTCGGTTCATGAAACAGGAAGCACCAATGCACAAGTTTCTGCAAAACATTCATATGTAAGGTTTTTTTTTAAACTATTTTTCTTTTTTTTATATTGACCGTTGAACAAAAAAAGGTACGCAGGCCACAGGCATATTACAACTGAACTACATTTATTTGAAGGCAAATACTAACTGATAAAGGCTTTTCAGGTTTTACGATAAAATAAAATAAAATTTGTAGATGATTTGATAAGGATTATTGGTTAAACTTGTTCTAAAGTGACAGCATTGCATATCAGCGAGAGGAAAACTGATGTTATCTTTCTTCAACTTTGCGAAAAAAGCTTTTTTTTTCTAGAAACCAACTTTTAATTAATACCCTCGATTTTCTTTCACATTTGATTGTGACGGACCTGTCTTTTTTGCAATCCTGACACTACTGGCCCCACTGACCTGAGAAAAGTTTCATGCAAAAGCTGTATGAAGAACAAAGGGTTACATTTCAGTAGAAAGGGTCTATTTTTTGTTCAGCGTCCTGTTGCATGACAATAGAATTGTTGTGTGTAAAGCCTGTTTTCCTGTCAGCGTGCTAGTACATCTCCTAAAAATTACAAAGGTGCGATTTCAAGGTAATGTGCTGTGAAAGTTTTTCACAAGTCGGCTGTTTTTTTTTTTTTTTTTTTTTAGGGTGTCTCGAGAGCCCTCGGAGTAGCCTATAGACAGGATGCCGAAATACAAAGCGAGTGTACTGTAGTGGAGGAGGGGGAGACAGGAGACAATAAAACCACAAGAATTGAACACTTACCACTCTAAACGCAACCTGCTGTATGTTGCCTGCGTGTTTCCTGTCTAATGCATCGCTTCACATCTCACTTTGAAAGTACCCCCTCGGTATTTTATAACACTTATTTTGAATGAATCCCCAACTTAGAGGTATTTTATTTAAAAAGTGTGTGTGGGGGGTAGAGTTGCACAGGAATCCCCCTTCTTAAGTAGATTTTTCTTACCGCTGTTGAAATGTGGAAAAAAATGTTCCACTGAGCAGAGGATATTCAGCCACAGATAAAGTGTTAATCAGTCTGATTGTACAGTTAAAAGTTGCATGAATTCAGGCGCGAGGCCCGACCACAGATCCTGTTTGCATTGCTCAACGTTGTTCTCTGATCGTATCAGGAGAGTTTATCGCGACATGCGTTCCACTCTTTTGGCATGGGACAAACCACTGTTTCGATGCAGCACATACTGTACTGCATATATCGAGCTGTATCTGGTAACCGCACTACTGCTCCTATTGCACCATGCTCGCAAAACCACAACTCTCTTTATCACTTTCCATTACGTAGCAACGTAGCTGGAGCCTGCCGAGGTTAGGGGTCATGACAAGAAATGACTTCACCCTCCTACTGCTGCCTTTTGGGGCAAAACGGCCCACGAGGCCTCAGCTGTATGTCGTTTTGATCTATGGGCAGCAGTATGTTTTTAGTTTTGCTGTAGCAACAATCTGCTCAGTGTGATTTGATTCAAGTTTTTCATTTTCCATTATTATTATTTTTTTATAATTACCTGTGGAGGCTGAATCCCGTCGCATCGGATCGCCAAGGAGTCTTGTGCTGCAGTGCTGGCAGTTTTCGGCTCTTTCAGACACTTTTGGCACTTCCGAATAACTGTGAGAAACATATTTGTTCTGTGTCAAAACTGTAAAATCATGATTTCCAAACTGAGAACAAAATAAAATAATAGAAAAACATATATGTCATCAGTCACAGTAACCAAGCAAAACTTTGCACCGAAACCTCGTTATTCATACACCGTTCTTCTTTAATCCTAAACTGAAAACATTTACCGCATTTCTTTGCGGTATAGTAAACATGTCTGTCATGAAATGCTCGAGAGGAAACAGGAGAGCGTGGGATATACCAGCGAACAGGTTTCTTTTTTTTTCCCTCCAACAAAGGCATATTATTGTTTTGAAGAACTTCTTGTGGCGCAGACACGGGCCGTTGAAACACCAAAGATGTTTTTTTGTGGGTGGAAAATCTTAAAATTAGCAGAAGAAAGTAGAGATTTAGGGGCCTCCCCTCAACTCACGGTTTTGTTTTCAGAGACGAAAAACTCGAAAGAATTGGGTAACTAGCACAAAACAAAAAAAAAAGTAGATGTTCAGTGTTTAATTGAACCGAAGACTGAAAATTCATGATTAAGAAAAAATACCTGAAACCAATTTTGATGGTAATCAAAAAAAAAAAAGGGATCACCCAACACTTTTCATACCAACGTTTTACTAAAATCATTATTTTATGATGAAAAAAGACAGCGTTGTGGTTGATTTGGTCAAATCTTAAAAAATAACACTATTTGTGATCTCACACAATGCAGTGATCTCTTAGTGCCTCAAGTTTATGTTATGCATCTCAAGCACTACTATACCAAATTAGAGCTCAATATCTATAAAATTCATTGATTTATAGTCAGTTTCATGTTTGTTAAGTTGAATTTGCTTTGGCAGCCATCTTGAATTAAGTTGACCCGTAAAGTTAGTAAGTCGTAGACGTACATTCAATGAATATCTTCTGAGAGTTTCATTTAAATCTCTTGAGTGGTTCATGAGATATTCTGCAAACAGACAGGCAAGAATGCAGCCAATTACATGATCGCTTGCCTTTTATGTTGTTGGGTGATAATCACAAAAACCGAAAGTTAGATTTAGATCATTTAATGTAAATTGGTCCATCTGGGGCGTTGAAACCTGGAGTACGGTTTCTTAAAAAGAAAAAAAAAAGAAACGCTGACAGAGTTTTTAAGAGGCAGCAAAGGGTTAACAGCTGAAACCGATGTAGCAGGAAAGTGCAGGAGTCTCGCTCAAACGCACGTCTAACCCAAGCAGCAGTGAGTCAGGTACGGTAGCTGTCGCAAAGGAACAACTGAGCAAGTTAGGGGGTTCTCAAATGACTCTGCAGTAGGAAAAAAACATGGGAGACAATGAGTGAGAAGAAAAAAAAAAACACAAACTGAAGTTTCCAAAATCATGTCAGAACTTACCTCGTCTCAGTGGTTTGACTTGTCTGGCTCAGCCTTTTTCTTTTCAGCAGGCTGTGTTTGATGATGCTGCCCATCCGGGAGGTTCCGGTGTAAAGGTTCTGAGCGTAATGAGGAGGGAACCGGGAGTAGCCCATCGCAGAGTTCTGAAATGGACTTTGAAAGTGGGAACTGAGTAAAGGGAACACTCGCGGCGTAGACAGGGAGAAGGGGTACACTAAAGAGGACTGGTTTGAGGATTGAAGGGGATGAGCTGCTACCAGGCTCGAGTAGTTTTGGGTGATACGCCTTAAGTGTGTCATGGAATCCAACATGTTTTTGGGGAAAGTCCAGGGAGAGGAGAATGACGAGCTGCTGGTTGTGGGCTTTGTAATGACGCTATCGCTGCTGCAGAACATTTCAGAGACAGGAGACAGTCTCGCTTTCTTTTTGGGACATTTTAAATCATCGTTGGCATTCGGGAAATCAACGTTACTAACACTTGTTTTCTCTGGCGGGGTAGAAGTGTCTCGGACTTGCTCCTCATGAACTAGACTTTCTTTTGGCTTTTGGACTTCCTCGTCTACAGATCTCCTTTTGTCTTTGAGATCTGCAGGTTCTCCTGCTTGCTCTTGTTTTTCAGCTTCCAGAGCCTCCAATTGCTTGCGGCACTGGTCCTCCAGCGGCTGCATTTCCAACAGCTTGGCTGCTTTAAGCAGCAAACGCAGGTCCTTCACGGGCACCTCGAGAGCTTGGGTGTAGGTGAAGTCCAGAACTTGCTGGAAGGTGTGCGGTAAGAAAAAGTCCAGGGTGCAGTGGACGGGACTGTCAGCGTCCCCTCGGGCTAGCTGCTGAGCTAAAGTTCTACTGGCACAGGCCAGGACCAGCCGATGGGCCTTGAAAGTCTGACTCTGTACCGAGATGATGGCATCACAGAGCAACCCTGAGCGACGTAAGGCATCTGCGTTCTGCAGGAAGTGAAAGTATTGGGTGTTGTTGATTCGAATCATTTTCGCAGTTTCCAGAAATATTAGCAAGGGTCTGAGAAGAGAAAGCCACAAAGCGAGATGCTATCAGATAATGCCCACACTGAGTTAAAATCAGTTTAAGAAATTTGGGGTTTATGTGACATTTCTAAGGTATGAAAACCACTTTTCAAATAAACAAAACAAATGAGTAAGTGATTATATCATTTTTTGCTGTGGGCTGCACTTTTTTTCCCTCTAATATAGTGTTTCCTACAGCAAGAATTAAATGTACATTTCAAATAAAATACTGTTAAGATATATTTTTAGTCATTATGCAAAACTTACAGTTATCTGTGCATATTTAAATAAGATTCAGACAGTGAAATTCACACGTCTTTGAACTTAGCAGGAATTTTGTCTGCATGCTTGAGCGTTTGCTTGATACTGTGGAAATGTACTCATTTATGTGACAGCTTTGATATTCGCTGAGCGCAGGCACACACTAAAGCCACAAAGCCCTAACAGTATATGAAACCATGACTAATGACTGTACAATAAAAAAAAAAACATGAGTAAAGTTCAAACGTCAACAACAATAAAACTGTATTTAGGTGTGATAAACATCAAATGCAAGAGTGTGCAGGGGTGTAATATGTAAATTTGTCAGTATGGTTTCAAAAATTATTGGAATTTGACATCTAAAATTGAGAATACTGGAATGAAACCACTGTAGCAAAAAGTATCAAATGCCTGACAAGTTGTTGTCCTACATAGATTAAGGCTTGTAATTTTGATTGAAGAATATCGAGATGTAGAAAGCAGAGAGCAAAATGAAAAAAAAAAAAACTTGTTCCTTTGAAGGTCTGACTGTAAATGCAAACTTTATACAAATTAAAATGACATTTATACTTTAAATTTGAAAAACGTAGATTTTCAAATATCTCTCCAATGCTGCTGTTAAAATAATCCCTATTAAAAACACTTTATACAGCGTCACATAAAACACATCTTTTCCTAATTCGCGAATATATATTTGAAAATAATTTAGTTTTTTATTTTTGAAATTCATTTATGATGCCTATTTACTGACTATTTGAGTGTGCTTCATGCGTTGAGCTTCGAGAGTGAAAGTGACAGAACTGCAACTCAATTCTCTGTACATACTGTACTTTACACGGCAAGCTTGAGGTTTCACTTGAAGGGGCAACTGGTAATCAACAAATACAACAAAAAGCAACGTAATGTACTGAATTATTAGGGTTGTGAGCTTGCACAAAAATAATCCTAGAAGTCAAACATATGTCTATCTGTAAATTAACATGTCATCGGCCTAAAGGATTATACAGAGAGTACCATAGAGGGTTTTTAACACAATTTTTGCAGCTATTATTGATATGATTGTAAATTGTTAAATAAGTATGAATCATGTTAAGCTTACATGAAAATAATGCTGCAGGTCGAACATACATCTGTCTATAAAAACACATCGTCTGCGTACATGAATACAGGTAGACCATTACACATTTTATTAGACCTCCGTTTTTCAAATTTTAATATTGCAAAGCTTGATTTTAACAAACTGTTTGGTTAAATCATTTTAATATTATTCAATATTGAACCATGGCATCGAATTCTACGTGTAAATATTTTATAGACAAATTTAAAAAAACTACTTACTTTAACACTTTTGCAGAGCCGTCAAATCAGTATAAAAATATTGCTAAAACCATTAGAAAATAATAATAAAATCCAAGTAGGTAATTGCTTTAATGGTTGTATTTTTTAAATTAATTTATATGTTGTTGGAATTATTTATTTATGTATTTATACATTTATTGTGACTTCAATCAAAAACTACACAAGTGCAACGGGAATTTTCCAGATATCCCTTAACGTATCTTGGGCCTTGTTTGGATTATTTTTGATCCTCTCTTTAGTTTTATTAAATAACATCTTGTAAATAATCACATCTAGCACCAACCATTAAGTCCTACTTTACTGTGTACAATTGATTTTTATTTCTGTTACTGCAGCTTTATGTGTGCAAATCATGGTGGGATACCGGATTGCCCCTTCTGTCCGTAGGAGGGACTATGAGGAGTTTAGAGCAATGGTTCCCAAAACCTTTAACCAACTATTTTGGTTGATAATCATTGGTATCAGGCCAAATAAACAATGGCATAGTAGCAATATTCATTATGCTACTTTTATCTATTTTTAAGTACAACAACTTCACTCGTAACTAAGACAAAAGAGTTTTTAAAATGGAATCAATTCTAAAAACCTGGATGTTTCAGGGCTCACAGCAGGGTCCCGACCCCAAGTTTTGGAACCACTGATTTAGAGTGGAAATTATATTTTTAAGTAATGCACACAGTCATGCTTTCTGATGACTGGAGCCCATTGAATGAAGGTAGTTTTATTGGGTACTCACAAAAGCAAGTCCAAATCATTTAAATGCATGTATTTTTGCAATTAAACCAGGCCCTCATCTTCCTCAACTCTTGCAGAGTTCTGGCATAGGCAGCCGGTGCGTGAGCTCCATTCACTCACTCTACAGTACGATCTAATTGCTTACACAGGGGAAAACCTTGCATGCATATGTGAGATTTACACATCCTTTAACAAACAGGACATGAACTTACAGTCACAGCTCACTTTGTCGAAGACTGTGAAGTCACAGGAGACATTTGAAAGACTCTGTGGGTTACAGAAAAGCACAGCAGCACAGAGCTAGTTTGTGTTTTCTTTTTTTTTTTTGTTTGTTTTGTTCACAGGATACCAAAAATGAGCAAAGATAAGCAAAGCTGAACCGTTTCTGCTCTGGTTTCGGGTCTCAGAAGCTAAAGAAGATGCATGAAAAAGACACTTACCGGGTGGTTAGTGAGTATTCTCCCTGGAGAGCGACGAGCTGCCTACATCATGACTACAAAGTGATCTTGTGAAGTGACATGTCTGTCGGGGCACAGGTTAGGCTTGTGGGACAAGGTGGTTTCCTCTCTGTCTCTGCAATCCCTCCTCTTCAACTCTCTTATTGGTGCATTGATTACAGCGTTAAATGGCCTGTTTATTGTAAGGAAGCATGGACTGTCTCATCACTGAACTAAAATTCATTTTTTTATTTAGGTTTTCGTCACCTTTCTCTTCCTCTTCGTGAGAGTATTGTTGATCATAAGCACAACCTGAACTCGGTCCAAAAAACACCTTAAACAGTGCCTATACAGAAACCGAGAAATGTCAGATGAGGAGGGAAGACAAAAATGAGGACAGATACACAAATATCTGGCTGATGCCGTACACCTTTGCAGGCTCGCCCCGCTAGCATTATTTGCTGGTCACTACGCTAATAGACTGTTGTGTGCTGAGACAAAAACCACCTGAAAGTGACTGGTTTGTGACAGGAAGCGTGCAGACCAGGGCCCAGTGGTACTGACATGCAGGAAGGGCTGGAGGCTTCACTGAAACTTGCACTCTTTAAATAGAGATATCTACTTTTCCCTTTTGTCAGCTATGACAGATGTCGGTGTGACAACCTGTAAAAATAGGTCAACTGTAGAGAAATGGTCAATTTATCAGACCTCAATGGTTGGCTAGTCCTACATTGTGTTCCTTCATTGTTTATTTAAAACAATACAAAAAAAACAGCAGGGTTCTTCTTGTTTTCCACGTTATTATACTTCAAAAACACCTCTATCATCTTTATTTATTTCTGTCTAAATTGGTTTAAAGTGAGACATCCAATGAACCTCAAAGGGAAAAAGTTCTGTGGTAACATTTTACTTGTGGATAGATTTTTAAATAACCTTAATTAGAAGAAACCCAACTCTGACCAGATTAGCTAACGGCTAACTGAGTTCGCTAACAGCTAACTGGGACATGACATAAGGCCAAGTGGGTTAAAACAACTTTATTTTTTAAAGTCTTACAGCAGTTCATGTGAATATTGTTTTACAAACCGTTACTAGAAATTTAGTTTTTCATTGCCCAGTTATTTGTTTAGAATACTTTGAATATTTTGCGGAATCAAAAAGCAGCAGCAGCTAATCGTGTCACCTCCAGACCACCCTGAACTAAATGTAATGTTTTTGGTGGTGTATTGTAAATCGACAGCAATGAAAATGGTGTTTCAGATCCTTAAAAAGTCTTAAAAGGCATTGAATTCATCAACCCAAAAATAAGGCCTTAATTAGCCTTAAAAGGTCTTAAATCAATGTTCAGAAGTCTTAAAAATGTTAACACATTGTAAGTAGGATGACCCTAATTTGTATCAAATATTAAAATAATTGACAACATTTATTTATTTATGAAATATTACATTCAGACATCCCTTTTGACATCACATCCTGTTATTTCTCATGCAACTATCTCAACAACTGTCCATCTGAGCAATGTGAAGTTCATTTTGTAATATGTTAATAATGTTGTCTTTTCAAAAATACATTCATATTTCTTACAAACATTTTACATCACAGGCACTTTAAGGTCTCTTCTACTACAAGCTGGGGTTGAGACCCCACTGTGGGTCCTAAAACAACAATTTTTGGGTTGTTGGAGGATTTCCAGGAATTAAATTAAGTTTAAAACTGACTGCTAAGAAAGATTTGTTAGCTATATTTCACAAAATAGCAGTTAGATATGGATACAAACAATTGGTCTGTTTGCAATATTTAAATAATTCAACCAAAAATACTTTGATTCACGAGTTTCTGCCACAGTTTTAATTTGTTGTCATTTGTGTTTATTGTGGAATTGGTCGTAAATTTGATTTCACTTGGTATTAAAAAGTCTTTAAAAGTCTTAAATTTAACTTGCCTTAAACTGTAGGAACCCTGTGTTTCAAAAAAAAATAGCATTTGCTTTAACCAATAATTTTGTTTTTTCCAAGATGAAAGCTCCAATGAAAATTTCTGAAATCTTTAAGCAGCTCTGATCTCAAAGAATTCATGATAGTTCAGCCAAACACTATTTTGTATAGTTTTAAACAGCTATTATTTTGCATTATAATTACAATTTCATTATTTCACGCAGATTTTTTTTAATGATATTCTTGTTTAAAGTGCCCTAGACTAAACATACAGCACAGATTAACATAAAAATCTGTGTAAATAATAATGCGACACAAAACTGATTTCTCCAAACTGAGGTTGCTCAAAAAGGTATTAGCAGAAACAGTGAAGAAATTTGAGTTTGGTAGATTGTTTCTTTGTTGTACTAATGCTTGCTTCTTGGCAAAAAATCTTATAGTCGCACCTGATTGGCAGCACCTGAGGGAGGAAGCTCAAAATAAGAGTCATTTGCAACAGCAAAACAAGCTGTTTGTCAGAGAAGATTTGGCAATTTTTTCATTTTTTCAACCCACATACTCAGCTCTACTGCTCATCTCACAAATGCATGTTTCTTACAAATGTGGCACCATTTAAAAGAAAAATGAACAGAATTTTTAATGATATAACTTATTGTCATGAAGCATTGTCATATAAAAAAAAATCCCAAATTAAATTTTTGTGATAACTGTAGTTTTTAGAATTACAAACCAGTTTGCAGAATTCAGAAGTAAAATATTAATAAAAGATCAAGGGCAATAAAAATCACGACAGTTCAGAAAACAAATTTTGGATCTTCCACAGCTGTAGAGAAATGCAGCTGCTGGAGGTACGCCCCTACTGGCTAGGCTTTGTGGTTAATCTTTGTGAAATTTATAGGCCAGATGAGGCCATAAGGCTCAGCAGCTATGAAAAAAAGCCAAAATGAGAAAGTTACACACTTGAAGAAAACCCCAGAAAAATAAAGTCAGAAGTGTTTTTGAAATGAAACAAAACCAAACACATCTGGCCAAATATGTTCTCTGCAGGTATGTAACACACAGCAGGAGGTCGACCTTCTGATGCGATAAGATCTACGTAATAAATTCTAAATACAAAGGTATGATTCTGTTTAAGCTAAAAATACTGAAATGAGTGTTTGTTAGAGTTATGATTTAAACATTTCAGACAAGTTTTAAAATCTGTCACCGATCAGCATCAGTACTTGAAGTTTGTCAGCAAAATATCTTGACAGATTCTTTTTCAAACTTTCTGAAAGTAATCATGTGTTGCACATTTATGACCAATTAACGTTTGGAGTCAACTGAATTAAAGATAGTTGCTACAGCTAATCAACTTTATCAACCACAAAAAAAATGCAGTTTTACAGATATGGAGCTAAAATGTGGTTTAGCTGTAGCTGAGAGTCAATCAGACCAGATATTAGTTTCAAAGTTTGACATAGAAAGTAACAGGTGACACAGATTACCCTGAGGAATGCTCCTTTATTGGGACATGAAATGAGTCATGTTTTGTTGTGTTTGATCAACTTTTTCTTATAGTAGCTGTATATTCAACCACAGAATCTGACCCCGATAATACCTCTAATATTTAATCGCAGGCAGAGGATTAGTCAGTTTTTGCTACTTGTGAACAGTTGGACTGAAAACCAGAAACTTTCAAATGACTGTCATTTGATTTGAACTTTTTCCAAACAAACACGCGTTCATTAGCCCACACACACTGACTCAGTCTCGTCCAGTTAATGAGCCTGATGCTTCAGTGAGGCGCACAAAGCAACGCGCTGCACATATATTACTCAAGTCGAATGGGAGCAGAGCTTTACTACAGAACACCCAACAGGAAGCTGAGTTAATCTGTCTCAACTCTACATGTGGCTATAGCACAGAAACAGCTGTCATTGTCCAAAGTGCTTCACATAATAAAACGACAAAACAGAATGCAAGATCATAAAAACATTAAAAAACAAATATGATAAATCTATGGGGCACCAAGTGTGAAGTAAAATGTTAAAAAATATCACACACGTTTTAATTAATTAGCTCACTTTGAGTTTATAAAATCCTAGTTAAAAAAATTCCACTAACACTTTATTGTTATTTTCATTAGGTAATACTTGCTAAATGTTAAATAATTTATCATTAGCCTCATAGCAATTGCCCAATACATATTTGATCACAAATGACTTATGCTATGAGGCTAATGATATGTAAATGTTTAATCCATAATCTAAAGATGTAAAAGTTAAATTTTAAATGTTGCAGTTAAATGATATGTTTGGTGTCTTGTAGGGAAGTGTTAGCAACGTTAGGAGTGTTTGCAACCTTAGTGGTTGCTTTTGTTGCAGGATGATGACATCATAACAAAAGCAGCATACCAACGCAAAAGACTTACTGAAATACTTAAATGTCAGCTTTAACATTAAACATTTAAATTCAACATTTATCGTAAAAATGAGCAAATTATAAGAGCAGTAAGTTAAAAATAACATTACAATGTTAATGGATTTTTTTAAACCAAGATTTTACACTCAGAAAATGAGCTAAAGCATGATTTTTAATTTTATTTTACACTTTGTACCACATAGAAAACCTAAAAACCAACCATAGTAGTGGAAAAATGAACCCTCATGTAGTCTTTTGAAAACAAATGTGTTTAAAGATGAAATTTAAAAAATGTTGTTCTGGTCAATAAACTGAAACATTCTAACAAGTTTAGATTGTTGTGTAACTTTTTAGAGTCCGTGTCTTTCCTAGTTTTTATTTTTCAGAAATTAAATTTTTGGAATATTGGCAAATTTTGTGTTAATGTACAGAAGTGAACCAGAGAAACAAACCGTTTTCTCACTGATTTATTAAGGCGAACAGCTGCACACACAATTCCTGAGTTCTTTTTTTTTTTGTTTGCAGCATTAAAATGCATTTAGTTAGTAAACCTGCAATAACAGCTTTTCTAACGTGAAAAAAAAGGTCAGAATCTCAACCATCTCTTTATCTGGTGGCATATTTGTGGTTTGAACAGGTAGTTTCTGTTCACATGAAGCAGATCTGAACAAAGTAAACACTCAAAAAATCTCACATTTTCTTCATTTTATGGGACACTAAGTGCAAAATGAAATGGTAAAAAATGTTGCTAACACTCATTATTTAGCTCATTTTCCTGAGCGTTAAACCCTGGTCAAAAATTTTCCACTAGCATTTTATTGTTACTTAGCTCAATGTTCTTACATTTATTTTATTTTTTTTACTAAATCTTAAATAATATATATAAATGTTAAATCCCAACTAAATGTGTAAATCTAAATATTGCAGCTACAGATTTTTGGAATGGAACACAGCCTTTGCCATTGGTGTGTGGCTTTTTGTTGCGACATCATCATCCTGTGACAAAAACAACCACTAATGCGTCTAACGTTTCTGAGGAGGACATTTAAAATTTAAATTCAAAATGTCTCAATCAATGTGTGCTACCTGTGGTCCGGCAGTTTGAACTGCAGGTCAGACAACAACAACTGTAAGCTTGATGTCTTGTAGGGACACATTAGCAGTGTTAGTAAAGTTAGCAGGGTTTTCTTTTGTTGTAGGATGAAGAAGACGTCATAACTAAAGCCACGCACCCACAGCAAAGACTCTGCTCCATTCTGAAATACTTGGGGGGGTGTTTTATGCAAATTCAACTTTTTTGAGCTTTATATCATGTTATAATGTCATTCCCTCATCAGCCAATGGTTTGAGAAACCATTGGCTGTATCTCAGTTCATGGGCCGAGTCCTCATGAGTGTCCGCATACGTCATTGCCCCGCGCCGAGTACTGTCCCAATTCAAAATCTGTGGATGCATCCATGTATCCTCACCGGCCGAGGATATCCCAGGATTCAATGCAGCAAAAATAAACAGAGAAACAAACGGGTATGTTTATATACATAGGTATACCTTTCAGCATGGCTATAATCATTATTATTATATGCATTTTTGTTGCTGTGTTTTTGTTATCCCTGTTTCTGCAGGTGTGCAGCCAAGATGTCGTGTGTGTTGTCTTGTGTTTTCTCAACGCATATTTCACATATCTTCTAATCTCTCTTTCACTTTTTCCCATTACATTTCACTTTTTTTCTTCTCTTTCTTTTTCTTCTTAAAAGAAAAAAAACAAGTCACAGATGATGAAGAAACTAAGAAACTTATATTCAGTTCTGCTTTCTGCTGAAGTGGCACAAAAAAAAAACAAAAAAAAATTCACCACGAACCAAAAAAATTAGTTTTTAAAAGTACGTTTAGCAACTTAGCTGTTGAAATTTTGAAATTTATGCTGCAATAAGTGCAACTAGTGGTTGTACCGGAGTTAAACCAGATTATTAAAACAGATTATTGAATTATTGATGTTTTTTATTTATTTATGTGTAACATTTTAACTGTGAAGTTATTCTTCCAGTAAAAAGACGTATAAATACTCGTTCAAACACATTTTAAGTTCGACATGAAACTGATCACTATGGTAAAGGGGGTAGCACGTGGTCACGCAAACCTTCGTAAAACCAACGTCAGGCAATGGGTAGACCGTCTCATTTCACAACAGTTTTGAGCAGCCTACCCAGTCCCCGGCCCAGGGAGGACGTGGCCCAGATGGGCTACGTGCTCATGAGGACCCAGCCCACAAAACACAGCCCTTGACATTCCTTTGGGAGCCATGTGGAGCTGCTTAACCCCCTAACCTGTGGGCCTAAAATATCATAAAACGCCTTAAAAAGTACACACAAATTAAATGAAGTGCTGCTCTTGAAGCCTTTAGATTAAATTCACAAGCTTGGTCTCTTTTTAAAGCTAAAAATCTGAATTTTTAACTTCAGAAGTCATGACGGTTTAAAGAAAAAAGAAATTTAAAATGGAACGCGGGCATTCCGGTGCTTGTTAACAGGTTAAACGCTTCCTGGTACAAAGCCCCACCCATTTACACAAAGCTCCTCCTTGGAGCTCAGTCTGCAGCCGAGCTCCCGCCCCATAGACCACCCCTCCCCCCGCAGCATTGTTGTGAAGATGTGCTGAAGTGGGAGTGTCCTAAATGGCAATAGGTTCTTAAAGAGACAGAGGCCAACGTCAACTTTTACATTTAGATTCACACATTTCGATTTTGGATTTATTGTAATTGTTAACAAATAAGTTTAACATTAAGTAAAAATGAGTAAAATGTAAGAACAATGAGCTAAATAGCAATAAAATGTTTGTGGAATTTTTTTTGACTTTACACGCAGAAAGTGAGCTAAAAAATAAAAACGTGTTAGTGACACTGTTAAAAAAATTTTTTCACTTCACCCTTTATCATATCTGAGACCAAACTCCATTGTATTGAACAAAGGAAAAAAAAAATAGACACGTGTTCATTTCTTTCACCTTTTGAAGGTGAAATTTAACACAAAGTGAAGCTTTTAGTCTCGACAGAAATTAGCTCAAATTTTCCAACCTTGCCTCGCTAGCTTACAGTTTTCCTATGCCATGACATTTCTGCGTCGTGCCCACACTCAAAACAATATTATTTTATGCTAGTCAATTGGGCAGGAGCAGCCGAATCGAGCATGCTCTCAGCATCGTTCGCTGGAAGTTTGATTCATCATTTGTGAATTACGAGCTACGAGCAAACATTTTAGTTTGGGGTGGCCCTCGCACGTCTCACCGAAATGAACGTTGCGCTCATGACACGTACGCGGCGTTAACCACCGGGTGGTTTTCTTCTCAATGCAGGTCTGACATGGCGATGCATCGGGACAGGAGCTGAGCAGACTTTTCCAGTGGATTGCAGGGTTGACGATGACCGCTCACGGTCACCTAATTCAACAGCTTGTCTGTGTGTGTCTGTGTGTGATTAGGGTGGGTGCTTTCATGTGTACAATCACTTCGACATGCTGACATTTAAGGCCAGACACTATTCTGTTTTTTTTTCCTGCCTGTGCAGACACTTGTGAAGCTCTCCTCAAAACCACTGGACAGTGTGATCTCATCTATTCCCCTCAGTAGAAATTAGCATTATACCAACACTTAAATGTCACCCGGCGCTACATGTGAAGGAAACTGCAAGACGTGATGCACCTACCAGTAATATCAAGACTGTCAGCCCCCCACCACACACCTCAGCACCTGCTGTCCCCCCTCTCCACACACACCACAGTCAGTTGATCTGATCACACACACCCCACCCTGCATCAGTGCTGACTCACTGCCTCACTCAGTTGACTTGTTGCCTGCTGTAACCCCCCCCTCTCAAACACGCACACACTTCCAGTGTATGATATTTAAAATGACCCAATGCGTTTTCTGAGATAAAGCGTCTTTGATCCACCTACGGAGCAACTTAATGTTTGTGTGTGTACAAACAGGTTTCGTATTGCTGTATTGCTGAATGAATCAAAGTGTTACCGAGCTGCACTAAAAGCACACGCCGACTGCGAGGTGATTAAGCCTCTGGGTTTAATCTGAGTCGGCTTACATTACCACAGTGGCGGGATGTGCGCAGACGACTTCAGAGGAACCCACTACCAAGATGACTGATGCGCTCTGCAGGCAGACTGTTACTGTACAGCCGCAGATGCCTTTTTCACGGTAATCTGGGTAAGCAGGACTACCCGTCAGAGTTGTGGTTTGGAAGAAGTGAACCTGTGTCGGGCTTGGAAGAGGCTGGGGCTTTGACACTTCTTTGTAACTTGTGGGTGAAGGAAATGTGAGCGCGACCCACGCCAGAGACTCCGGGTCAGGTGAACGGCAGCTTGGGAACTATGTTGAAACCGATCAGTAGTTGTTTTGTTTTTTTTTTTCCCATAGAGGGGTTTGGTATTTTTTGAAGCTCAAAAATGTTGAAATGAAAAAAGTGTCTAAATAAAAAGATTCACATGAAGCATTCATTTACTTTGACATCAAAGAAAATGAATTTATGCAAACAACAGTGTAGCATTACTCATAGCTCTACTTGAAGTTCAAGGGAAATAAGTCATCAGCAGACAAAAATGACACAAAGTGCTAAAATGGAATTAGATTTTTAACTTTGTTTTACTTCTGGTACATGCTCTTTTTCTTTTTATCTGTTGTGAAAGCAATAGTTATATGATTATACTTAGTAATAGTCATTCAAAAATAACACACTCATCCAAATACTATTACTACTACTACTAATAATAATAATAACAATAAATCATTTTTCGTATATCATATATTTAATAGTAAATAAAAGTTCTTTACAAAACAACAAAACAGAGTTTTCCTTTTCTAAATAACAGCAAAAAATACAAAGTAAGTGCTTTAAAAATTGGTTTAAAGACTCATTTAAAAGTGATGAAACAGTTAACAGCTCGCAGGTTTGCTGTGTTTCAAAGCATGAGGTCATAAGAAAGTCTCCTTATCTGAGTCTGAAACTAACAGATTGTCACTGGATGAGCTTAATAATCCAGATTAACACCTTTGTAACAATCATGTCACTCAAATCAGGCAAGTATGTAGACTTAAAAAGACTAAAAATAAAGTCTTAAACTGTGGACAGGGGTATTGGAGGTGTGTGAACTGGTATTATTCTTTGTTTGGTGTGTTTGCCTGGCTGTGTTCCCCTTTGTTATCCCTTTCTCAGCCTGCCGTGTCCAATTACACATGTTCCCTCTTTCATTAGTCGCAGCTGCAGCTTATCTTGTCATCAGCCCCAAATCCTTATAGTTCCTCATTTCTCCTCTGTCTGCAGTCTGGCATTGTGGAGCTTTATGCCATGTCTGGTCTCCTCCGTGCTCTCCTCCAGTTATTTTTGAAAGTGTCTGTTTCCACATCAGCCTCTTTGTTTTGTTTGTTGAATAATCTAGTTTTTATGTTACTCATGCTCCCCGTGAGTTAAAAAAAAGTCCAAACTTCACAAACACCCACCTTTCTATGTCACAAACTGGCTGTTTTACTTAATTAAACCTACCTAATGTAATGTGTGACATTTAACCCACTTTGTCTTAAATTCTCTAATCTTATGACTGAATGAGAGCTCTTTTGCTAAGTTAGCATTAGCAATTAGCTTAAACTTGTGAGTAGCACTTATATTGTGTTGAGTTAGCGCTCAGCGCATTTAAATTCTTGCAGCAGTGATTTGTAATAAATTGTTTGGGTTTAGCTGGGAGACTGTTGGTCTGCAGGACAGCACAGAGGCACTAATGATGGCAGCACAAGAGCAATAGATGCTGGGGTCCAGGAACATGTGTGCAAACTTTGTACTGGAGGTACAGTCCAGATGGGAGACTTCAGCAAGTGTGGGCTAAGATACCGTGGGACCAGTGGTGGGCAGCACTAATCTTAGTTGCACTATCCCTAAAGCACTAACTGAAATATTTAGGTCCCCTAATTCTAAAGCCCTATTGCGCTTAAAGATTTAGCAAAAGCTAATTCTAAAGCACTAAAATAATCATGGAACATTCTTCAAGGTCAACATGAAACAATATTTACTGTGTACAGAATGTTGTCACTTGCTGGGTCAAATGGGTGTCACCCGCACGCAACATTTGGCCCTTGAGTTTGATATGTGACCTTGTAGATAAGTGACACACGTATGAACAAAATGTGTGACAGCTTTCACCATCAACTGTAAACAATAAGGTTGATCAATAACATTTAAAGACCTCTTAGTGCTTCTAAATTTAGTCTATAAATTTAGCAAGTGCTAATCCACTAATAAATTTTTAAAAATAGCAAAAGCCCTAAAGCACTAATCAAAGGAGGCCTCCACTCATATGGATTTTATATCCATCCCCACTAACCATAACCATAAGCACTAATCAAGAAATTAGTTCCCCTATTAGTGCTTTAGGGGAATTGTGCCCACCACTGTGTGGGACCAGATCCAGAATGACAAACTGGTGATGGCTAACTAAACCGACTATCCCTTTTTTTTACACTAACCTGTATGTGCCAACCGAACCTGCAATATTTATATTTTGTAATATAGGACAAGTGTTCTCAGCACCAATGACAGCTGAGTGTTTTCTGTGTGTACCTGGCAGGACACTACATGTGTTTCCTACTCCATTATGTACTAAAACAAAATGCTGAAACTGAGTAAATCTACTTTGTTATTTGTGTTTCTGGAGGGTATACAATTACTTAAGTACTACAATAGTGTGAACTTTACCACTTTAGGAAAAATTATGTTTTGATTGATGAACTGTTTTCTATTAGCATATGCATACAAGAGCTATAAATCCACTGATGCAACCCTCCCTTTATAAAATGTAATTGAATAATGAAGTAAAACAGTCATGAATTGAATCATATTTGAATGCATTTAAATTGTATGCAACTAGATTAGACTCTGAATCTGACTGTAATACATAATTAATGAATGACATTGTTAATGAACTGGAAATGTTTTTGCTTTATTGTACAGTTTTCTGAGATAACCTTTGTTGGTAAATGAAACTGTATAAATAAGTAGAAGTATCAATTAATTAACTAGCAAACTCTAATCAAAATATATGGTAACAAAATAAAGTAAAGCTCAGTAAATTAATGATTTTAACTTTTAGAAAAACAATGTAAACTGAACATTCTTATAAGTTTCTTGTGAGTTCTGTGGGCCCTCTAAATGTACTAAAACATCATCTGCATAAGGACTAATTTTTTCCCTTTTTTTTCTTCATTTTTACTGTCAAATGTGGTTCAATAAGGGTGGCAAATGAGAAAGAGACAGGGTGATGGAAACCCTGACATGATTTTATTTCATCATTTTAATTTTTTTTTCTTTTTTGTAAGTGTAAGTTTACAGAATGAAGAACTTTTCAAAACTAAATATTTTAAAGCACCTACATACAAATGTCCTTTTTTTTCTTTATTTTGTGGCAGTTATGATTTTTGTTTGATTTTAGTTGGAAAATATTGACAAGGTGTCATAATTCACAGGTTCGGTCTGAGGTTTTTCAGTTTTTTTTTTTGTTTCAGAGAAAATGAGCAAAGGCTGGTAAATATGGTGCCACTTTCTTGTGCAATACCTCAAGTTTTTTTTAAATAGTTTATTTCAATTAAATAACATAGCATAACACATACATGTTGCATTAAAATTAAATAAACTGGAACAAACACTGTAGCGGTCCTACAGTTCTACACATAACTGAAGCTTAGTCTTTCTGTCTTTATCTAAAAACAAGTTTTTCTTTTGTTCTCTTTCTGTTTTATATTTTGACAGTTTTAAAAAGGAATTTCATCACACAGTTTTTTTTTACAAAGGAAGTGAGCTGCAAATTTTAGCCTCACACAAGTGTCTCTGTGGCTTAAGGAGTCACTGAAACTCCATGCTGAAAACTGAGAGAGGCTTCTTATCTTCATCTTGGTCACGATGTTTATCTTCAAAAAAGTTTTACTATCAAACGTAATATTTATGTCAGCGTTTGACATGCAAACGAGCAGAAACTCCACTTTAGGTAAGCACTATATATAACCACAGCATGGCTGTGTACTCACTATTGATTTGAGTTGAAACCTTTATTGCAGCAGAGCACATGTCTATGGGACCTGTAGGTTTCTCTTTCCAAAGAAATTCAACTCAGGACGTGAGCTGGAAGATGAACTGGTTTTCAGGTGTGAGTAAGAAAGGTTTCTCCCTTTAGCTGTTCATGGTTCACAAGAAAATTTACAATGTTCAAGTCTCCATGTTGATCTGAGGAAAAATCTGTTTTTTTTCCTACAGTTAACTTGGCACCTGATAGAACAAAGACCCAAAATTCTCTTGAAACACTGTCTATCTCCATCTTTATCTGTATTACTGACTGTAAAAGTGCAGCTTGCTTGTAGTAAACCAGTAGATGTACATCATGATAAATTTAGGGGAGTTTCACTAAAACATCTCCTTCAGTCACAATATATTATGCTATTGGGACAAATAAACACACAGCCATATGTTTGTATTTGTGTATTTATTAAGCCCGTCCATTGACTTCCATTCATTTCCAGTCATAACTGTAGCCTAACCCAAAAAAGCTGTTCCACCATTTGGTTTCCAAAGGAACTACCGGTCCTGACAAGGTGTTTATACCAGAAAAGGTCCTAAAAAAGTAACAGAAACTTACACACACAGGCTAAAACAAACTCCCCCTTTTGCCTTTGCAATTAAGAATAAAGACAAACAGAGACACCAGATAAGGGGTCATTCACTTTTATTAGTTATTTAACTTGACCAGTTTCCATTTGTCAAATTTCTAACGATACAGTTACACTGAAAATGTTTTTGCCAAATAAAGAACTCCGTGTCTGAATATTTAGGAAACATGTCTTTGGTTAAAGGTTTCTAATGAGAATGAAGAACAGCTCTCTCTCGCTCAGCAACATCCCATGATTCAAATCCAAATCAGACAGCCGCTGTTACGTTTCCAACGTTTTTTTGATTAATTTTTTTACACAAATCAGTAATTTGGTTCAGCTTGTGCTTCGTGTCACTGCTTGTCAAATTCGAGGACAAGTATTTACATGTCTTTTGTTTGCTGTTTTTATTATTTTTTTTCCGCACACATGCTTGTAATTTCCATGTGAAACACATGACCCTTGTTCCAACTGATTATTACGTACAGTTTAAATAAAAAATACAGAATAATTACATCCAAAACACAGCATTGTAAAAGGCAATAATGCAGCAATTAAAACCTCAATAACATAGTTTACATTTCATCGGGAAGGTATAGGGGACAGATCAACAAAGAAGTCTAGAATCCGACTGAGGACGTAGGTACAAATGTGACTTGAGTAACTAGAGTATACACTGTTCTAAGTCTGCTAAATGCTGGTAGGAAACCGTCAGTGGTTTGGGAAACACAGGCAAGCTTCTTCTCATCTATGGTTTCAGAAGTATCATTACAAGATCGACTGACTTAAACTGTGAACATACAATGTTTTCATTCACTAACGGAGCTGTACAAAATATACAGGGGCTATGACTTTTGTCTTCAACTCGTCATAACTCAGCCACAACCTGCTATTAAACCCGCCCAGCGAGACAAACCCAAATTATGGCAAGGTTAAACTCAGATACTCCACTAATCAGAACTTTTTGCGCTTTTTTTTAAATGCAAGAAAAAAAAAATCCACAAGTTGTGACGATTTACTCAACTTCCTTGAGGAATTAAAAAAGCAAACTTTATAGAAATGGTTTGCTAAAAAAACAAAACAAAACAAAACAAAAACAAAAAACAAAACAAAAAAAAACAAAAAACAGAAGTTGATTTTGGTATGGAGCATATAGATAAAGACTGATGACCCAAAAGTGACATTCCACAGTGTGACCTTTTTCTATAAGATGACCAAATGATACAATTGTGTGGTTTTACAAATAAAATCAAGCTGACACACTGAGCAGTAAAGAGTTAGTCAGAAAAAGAGGGGGCAATCCCTTTATTTTATTGTTACTTACCTATGCAGAGTTGGTCACCAACGTGAAAAAAAAAAACGACTGAGTCATTCAGTGAAAAGCTGTTTTCATGATGCGAGTAAATAAAACCGTCATCGAGTACTATCATCAGTGTTGATGAGTTCAGTCATGTTAAAGTGACATTCAAAAAATATATATATATAAAAAAAAAAAACTTCCACAACGGAGTGCGGTGTGTTTTCTACCAGTCACACACTGACACTTTACATTACAGTAGCTGTGCCCTCTTTACACTCCACTGCTTGGTGCAGGATAAAAACATCTAATTATTCCTCTGATCAAATATACATTCGCAAAAATGCTACACAATGTGATGAACGAGAGCGTCGGCCAGTTAGTCCCCTAGGTAGTTTCGGACTTGACCGCTCCCGCTAAGGTTTACTAAAAGGGAAGTGACGGAAATGAAATGAAATAAATAAATAAATAAGAGAGAGGATGGAATCTCAACGTCTACCTTGAATACATTCAGAAAGTAGTTGCTGTGTCGTTGTCTTGTGCTGGTTTTTACAACAGTCCGTTTTCAATCAGCCATGTTAGGAAAATGTTTCTCCCTCTCATAACAGCACAGTTATTATTGTTTATCATCATCGCTATTGTTATTTTTTTCTTTTAAATATATTTCTTCTGTTACGTTAATGCAAATTAATCATAGAAATGTCTACATCTAGTCGCGTGTAATTCGTATTTACAGTGTTCACTTTGGAAACGGTGACGTTGCGGACTCTTTCGTAAAAGGCAATGACAGGAACAACACGAGGAAACACTGCAGCGTCCTACGCTTACATGCTTTTGGTAAAATACTGGACTTCTGATCTTTAGAAAGCAGAACAAACAAAACCAACCAGTTTTTCAATTAAACAAGCAAAATAATGTTCATGACATATTTTGCCCAAATTATAATAATATATAGGGTATTTCCTCCAAGATAGATCTTTTTTACCATTAACTGTAGTTCTGCATTAATTCCTGTGTTTTTCCATCATTTATTTCAAAGTCTGTCTGTCTCATACATTCATCGATCTCCGCATCAATTTTTAATGCCGTCTGATGTCGCAGTAAGCTGAAGTGAACTAGAAGCTAGGCTGTCATTCACACCCATCTACACAGATATATTTTTAACGGTAGTACAATCTCAACAAAGGAACTACTACTAAAAACAAACAAACAAACAAAAAAAAAGGAAACGGTTATAAAGCATTATGCACCATTCAAAATTAGTTTCTAGTGTGGGTCAAGTCATGCCACAGGGACGACGTGGAGTTTTTCCAGGATCATGAAAAGGTTGTGGCACAGCTAAATCTAAAACAAATCAGATTCCAATAGCTACTACAGGATCTCGTTGTTCACGTAATGATGGAGAGTTATGATCGGGTCTGGGAAGTACCCCCAAACTTTAGCAGTTGCTTACGATTTTTTTGCAACACATCATAAAACGATCCAAGGGTGGTTCGGCTAGACTTACTGGAGATTGTGTGTTTGGAGGGGCTGGGAGTGGGGAGGGTGGGGTAGGGGGGGTGCACACACGTGGTCAGGCATGACTTGCTGGCAAAGCAACCCGGTGCTTCAGTTCATCTGCTCGAAGAATTTGTAGGTGGGGTTCTCGTAGCCGTGGTTCTGCATTTTGTTGAGCTGCCTTTCCTCCGGGGTCAGCATGGGGTCGACCTGCTGCGAAAGAGACGAGAGCTTGGATTATGTGGCGCCGAATGCCAATTCACAAGAAATACCTGTCAACTGAGGTATGACAAACTGTTTCTTTAAAAGGTGAGAAAAAAAAAGGCTGAGAGCGACGTACAGAGGGTGGGGAAAGCCCCCCAAACTTCCTTTTCAGGGTATCAAGACTTGTGAAAATATCTCGTCAGAGATGATGGTGGAAGATTTTCTACAACTGATTATTCCAGGGAATTATTGTATGGTGTAAAAATGAGT
Source organism: Anablepsoides cearensis (assembly GCA_032275365.1). Taxonomy (NCBI): domain Eukaryota; kingdom Metazoa; phylum Chordata; class Actinopteri; order Cyprinodontiformes; family Rivulidae; genus Anablepsoides; species Anablepsoides cearensis. Next base: position 8,351,210 of record JAUBOC010000050.1, on the reverse strand, counting down.
AATAATGTATTTTTAAGGAAGAAACCCTATTTTGTTTGTACTTCCTGGTTTCACCCCTCTGCATCCTCATTGGCTACAACTGTGACTGCGCTGCATGAGGCAACTGTGGCCTCCGGTCACCGGGTTCTTCAGACAATTAAAGTAGTTGTTTTTAATAATAAAGATTTGAAAATGTGTGATGTTTCCATCTCATTCTGAGGCCCAACGAGCCGAGTCGTCCAGGATTCCACTTTGGGCTGCAACACAATTCTGTTGTGTTCAAGATATTTTTGGGCCACAGCATTCAGACAGAAGATAAATAGATGAGACTGTTTATAGTAATGTTTTCAAAATTAAATCTTTTGAATAAAGGTGATCTTTTAAGAGTAATTTTACAGTTTTTTTCCATAAACTGCCCAGGTTCTGTAAATTCTTGCCATTGCTGCCAGGCATTTTAATAGTAATTAATATATTTTTTTAATTACGTACATACTGTAGGCTAAACAGCTACTGGCTGTAGCTTCAAAACAACACTGATGTAAGAGAAGATCAATTTTCCTGTTTAACTTTTTTATAAGAATGTTTTGTTTTTCCTTTTTTTTTTCTTTTACCAATAGTACAGTATGTTCCTTGACAAAAAAAAAAGTTAAAAGTACATTTTTAAAACAGAGTCCAGGTTGCACTAACTCAGTATATTACTTGAATTAATTTTAGTGTTTAACCCTGTTTTACCTTTGTGTTTTGATTTATTTTTTTTGTTTTGCTAAATGTTGAAGTTTACAAAACTTTTTCAAGAAGTTTGAAACGTTCTTGTAAATTGTTGTATTTAGGCTCATTTCTTTCAGGAACATTCTTAAATGTAAACAAAGAAAAGGAGGTACTGCGATGATTAAAAAAATGAAGCTTGCATCGTTTAAGAATAACAGTAAAATATTACTGTATATTGGAAACCAATGCAGGTAGGAATAAAACATAAATCTCAGTTGGGACTGCGTTGGCTACTAAATGTGTATATGTGTATATATATTTTTTATTATTATTCTAACCATAAAATTTACTAAGTACTTTTCAGTGAGGTTATAATAATAATAATAATAATAATAATAATAATAATAATAATATTATTATTATTATTCCCACATATATTTTGTAGCTGTGTTTTGTTTTCTCTCTTGTTGCAGGTGTCGAGACAAATTTCAGATGTGTTGTCTTGTGTTTTTTTAATGCATCTCTCTTATATCTTCTTGTTTCCCTTTCTATCTCTTTTTTCACTTTTCTCTATTTTCTTTTCTTTGTTTACTTTTTACGTCTTGGTGTCCTTTACAAATTTCACAAAAGAAATATAATAAAGCTTTACATATATATCAAGTGGAGCATCATGGTGAAATACTATTATGCTGCACTTGTGAAAACATAAAACTGTTAAGTTCTTGAATTATCGTCCTGGCTGGGGTCCTACCTCTACAATCCCATGGCTGATAGTGCCATACGGCTTCCTGCGCACCAGCAACAGACTGATGACCATCACCATAGCAATAGCCACAGCCACCACAAGCAAGCCCACCATGGCACCACGGTTAAACGTCTCCAAGGCATCGGGTTGCTTTGTAAAAAAAAAAAAAAAAAAATCAGTAATCAGTAAAGCTGTGTCAAAGCAAAATGAAATGCATCGTTTAAATTTAATTTAAATTTAAAAGCTAATTTCTTTTAGCAAATAGACGTTTCTAATAAAAATATATTCTTACTAGTTCATCCCTTGCAATCTCATTGGGTTTGATTGCCAGCTTGAGTTCTGCAGAGGTGTTGATCTAAAAAGGCAGGAAGTTTGTAAGGAAATAATAAAAACACTGAAAATAGATTGCAACAAAGACGCATACTCTTGCATCGGTGCAGCTTGGGTCAAAATGAATTATTCGAGGCTAAAATCACCATCGTTTTACCTTTTCCTCATTCTCATATGTAGGACTTCGCTCTGATGTGTTGTAGTCATATTCATCCTCTACAGACAAGAAGACAGATTAAAAAAAAAAAAACCTAACTATGAGGGAATGTAAAATATTAAATTTGAAATATAATTTCACCTTTCTTATTAGGCTGCACATCTGTGGAGACAAAAACAGGGGAAACATTAATATATATAAACCATAAATATATATATATATATTATCTTTGTGGATCTTTATGATTATTAGTTGAATTAGTACCAATACGAAGAGGGTAAGGCCTATCCTCTTCTTCCTCATCATCCTTTTCCTCCTCGCTCTCGGCCGGCAGCAGCTCCTCGGTGGTGCGAGTTTCAGAGATGGAGGTGGTCATGAGTTCGCTGATGTCGCCTCGTTCCGCCTTCACTAGTTCCTCTAAAAGGAATGCACAGAAAACAAACAAGCGTAAATAATCAACATTAGCAGGACGAGTAACAAAACGTTAATGACTTCAAACAGGAACAGTTTGTAAATAACGTTATCTTACGGATGTCATCGTGCAGCTCCTCAGCTAACGTAGGATCTTTGTACAGCAGAGCGAGACTCTGGTTCATCCTCTCCTCGATGACATGGAGATGTGTGTACACCTGCAGGAACACAAAGGCTTTTTGGAGACCAGCTTTGCTACAGAAATAATTCACTCCTCGGAACGCGGTGTTCCGGGGAGTTTCGCTGTCAGCACAAAGCGCCCTCACGTCTACGAGGCGCTCACCTGGAATTTCATCTGCTCAGCTTTCTGGGGGTCGACGGCCTCGATGTGCTGGTAGTGCCTCAGCGTGTGTCTGCGGTCCTTCTGCTCGGCCGCCATGTAACGCTTCAGAGCCTGCAGCACCCGCTCGGGCTGGGAGTGGAAAGAGAAAAGTTTTGGGAAAAGCAAATTGTAAAGCAGATAAGATGAGTTTTCTCTGAGTGTTCCGTCCTCGTCTGCGCTGCAGGGACAGACGTACCTGGGGGGGATCCGATTGCACAGCAGTCAGGTAGTTCTCCAGAGCCAGGCGCCGATTGTTGTTGAGAATGGCCTCGACTCTTTCCAGATGAGTTTCCACCAGTCTCTGCCTCTCCCCGGCGACCTGCTCCTCCAGCGTCTGCAGCACGGACTGGAAGTGCTGGTTCAGACAGAAATGAGTGGGTTGATATACGAACGAAGCAAGAGTCCATTTTATCTCTACTGCAGTGTGATTTTTCTTTTCTTTTTTTTTTTTTTTGATCCAAGCAGGTCCAGAAATGTAATTTTTACCTCGTTCAGGGCCTGACGCTCAGACTTTGCCAGATTTTTTGATTGGTTGTCAGCCTCGGCCCATTCCTTCATGATCTGAGCGATGAAAGGCACAAATTAACATAATTAATGTAAACATATGCACTCTGTCTTAAATGTGTCTACTTAATAATAAAAAAAATCACTGTATAACTTGTGCACAAGCTAATAAAAAAGGTACATAAATATGAAATAACTCCCTAACAACTCAGAGCTGAGTATAGTTATGAATCCATTCAAGAACTCAGAGAGAATTCAGATGACTGTAATGATTAAAAAACCCAAATAAAAAATCCACTAGTAGTCATCTGTCATCCCAATGTTTGTGTTGTTTATGTTTGTTTGATTTGAATGTGAAAGACACAATTAAAGCTTCTTTATATTGTTACTTATTCTAATACTTAAGACCCAGTCTATAGTATATTTTTCAGAAAATGGTAAAACCCTTGTCTGATCAAACAAAAATGATGACTGCTCTAGAATGTCTGCTGTTATTTTGAAGTGCAATTGTAAAAAAGAAAAATGCATCCTTTCCCACATTGAATCTATATTTTTAACGTAACGTCACGCATTTATTTCTATATTGGCTCCTGTAAAGCAGGTGAATCATCTGCCTGAAAGCTTCCATCCTCGCTAACGAGTCAGCTGTGACAAAGCGGGACCAGCAGGCGGGCTGTCGACCCGTTCCCGGCCCTGTTAAACGTACCTCGTTGATGCGCTTCATCCTGCGCTCCTCCAGGTCTGTTTTGGCGCGCAGGAAGTTGGCGTGCTCCGTGTCGTCCACCGGTTTCTCAAAATAAACATCCACGCCGTCTGTGGGCCGAGGCGTGGTGACTGGGCGGCGGGGGAGGGGGAAAACAGGAAACGAGTGGTTAAAAATCACACAGGCTGCGTGAGCCAGATCGGTCATCGGTGATCGGCAGGATAGAACCTGATCGGAGCAGCCCTACCCCGTACCACCCATAGGCAGGCTGAACTGTGCGCCGATAACACGACAGATCTGACCCTCTTGTCTTTAGCACAGAAATAGTGTTTGTAATTTAAAAAAAAAATAATCATTCTTCTGACCACAGAACAGTTTTTCTGCTTTGACTCAGTCTATTTTAAATATAACATATTACAAAATTCACCTTTTGAGCCGTTAAATACATTGTGTTGTTTACTTGGAGTCTCTAGGAGTGCAGACAAGTTTCATTTAGTCTCTCCCAGTGCTTCATAGATATCTTTATATTCTACAATGTTTTCTGAACTATTACATCAAATGATTTGTGACAGAACTGCTAAATAAGGTCTGGACTACAAACCAAACTACAAACTACAAACTACACTTTGGTTGTCTTCAGTCTCCTCTGGCTCTGGGTCAGACTCTGTGTCCAACATGTAAGGCTGGTTGGACAGTCTTCTGTTGTTGACATCTAATAATTAACTTGTACTATAAAAAGTTTCTGCACATCTATATAGTCGTAAACCTCTCTATCAAACTGGAATGAACCAGTTTGGAGGCTGGAGGGAGGTCGAGATGTGAATTGTCTTGTTTGGATTTAAAGAGACAGCATCAAAATGAGTTGATCTGAGACACACCTCAGAAAAGGGGTGAAAGAAGGGGGCTTGTGGAGTTACATTAAGGAGGGATTCAGAAAAAAAGTATTGCAGTTTGGCTTTATAGATCCCAACTGAAGGATTAAAATGTAAAAAAGTAGGATTTAAAAGCATATTTCCACTTTAAATTAATCCAGAAACGACTGCAGTATTTGTGGACACCACAATAAAATGTGTTTACAGACAATAATATTTTGAAGCTTTCTTGAGTCCATGCAGGTTTTAATAAAGTGCTGCCAGAGAGCCAGAATATCACAGGCATCCATTACTGACCTTTGACCTTGTCAGACACAGATATTTCTCCAGATTCTTGAAATCGTTTGACATTTTAAAGAAATGAAGATGGGATATTTACATTTATTCCAATTACCTGTTGGGGAACGTCATTCTGAAATTGTTTCACTGTTTTTAAACACAGCGTTTAGCTAACCGATTAGCTCCGCCCATCTTTACTACTAAGAGAGTAAGCCTCTCTAAAACTAAAGTATTTTTTCTGCCTGTTGCTATAAACGAATGAGTTGCAAAAATCTCCTCCAGTTATTTCTCAGTCAAATTACTTTTATATTTTTTGTTGCCCTTGTTCTCACTTTTTTGAGATGTGTTGCAGCCGTTAAAATGATCATATTTGTTGCCTAAAAATGAATTAGTTTAAAAATTTTGAGATAATAAATACATCTTATTGTGGATGAATTTGGGGTTTGTGAGATCTACAAACTATTGCATTGTTTGTTTTTTTCCACATTACACATTTAGAGCATTGTGGTTGTCCATACACAGTTCTGTGACACATAATCTAAATGGAAATAAAAGCTAATATTGGTTTATTTAACCTACTTTTGAGTTTTCAATAAAACTACTACTACTAACAACAACACAGTACTCTAACTAACCTCATTAAGTAATCAACCACTGTTCGCTTTTCCATTAACTGCTTTCCGAAGCAGACCTAATACTATAATACAACAATTTCACTTCCTGAATTTGGTTTAAACTTTTGTTTAACATGGTGAACTGTTTAATTTACTGTGCGCTTGAGAATGAGCTCTGCTGTTTGGTTTTTGTGGTTGTAAATGCATGTTTTGCACCAGATTAACCCAAATACACATTCCCACAGACATTTGTTGAGGTCTGGGGGTCAGAACAAAATCATAGGAAGCCTCAAACGTACAGTGCCTGTGTGCACTTACTGCCTGCAGGCGTGCATGGGACAGATGCATGTAGGGTTGTGAGAAAACTAATCAGAGCTATTCTCAGAGGCAGCAGGAAACACAATAGATGTCAGTTTGGGTAATTTTTCCACAGGCACTGATAACGTTGTTCATCAGAAGGACGAAGAGAAAAATGAAAGCACTCACAGCTGTCCCCCTTCATCAGAGGTGCAGACGTGGTGGGTTTGTAGCCGTTCTCAGAGTAAAACGTGCTCAAATAGTCGGACGTCTGATACGGCCCGGAGTCGAAAGAGTATTCGTACTCCTCCGGGTCTTTGGCGGTCATCGCCTCCTCCTCTTCCTCTTCTTCCACCTCCTCCTCATCGACGTCATCCTCCTCCTCGTCCTCTTCTTCTTCTTCCACCACGTCGTCGTCGTCCTCCTCCATATCGGCCTCGTCCACGTCCGTGTCGGGAGACGGACTCGGAGTGGGAGCTGCTGCTTTGGTGCTGGGGATGAAAACAAAAAAGTTCATTCCCATCAGTCTGGCTGTTCATCACAAACCTTGAATACAGCTACAGATAAACGTTGGAAAAGTCGTGTAATGGTCGCTGCCCCAAAATTAAGACCTTTTGGGAGAACAACACTGCAAAAAATGTCAGTCTAACCAAGTTGTAAAATCTTATACCCAGCCAAAAAAAAAATCTTTTTGATCTTGTTTTGAGACTGATTTACTAAACAAAAACTGATTGTGTCAGACAATAATCTTGTTTTTAGATTATTTGTCTTGTTAGCCTGAAAATTTGACTCAAATTAAGTTAAATTATTGGCCAGTGGAGTAAGAAAAATTTACTTGGTAAGATTCTTGAAATAAGAAAAAATGAGTCAAATTAAGTTTTTTCACGAATCTTACCAAGTAAATTTTTCTTACTCCACTGGCAGAAAATTTAACTTAATTTGAGTCAAATTTTCAGGCTAACAAGACAAATAATCTAAAAACAAGATTATTTTCTGACACAATCAGTTCTTGTTTAGTAAATTAGTCTCAAAACAAGATCGAAAAGACTTTTTGGCTGGATATAATATTTTAAAACTTGGTTAGATGGACAGTTTTTGCAGTGAACAAAAGATTGAGGACATCCCAAGGACAGATCTTCCCCTGGAGCCTTTCTTATTTCTGTTGGACATATGTCCTTATGATTTACTCACTAAAGAACACTGATGCATAAAGTGCTGCACATTCTGGTACTAGTTGCAAGAAACATTGTTACCAGATTAAGCCCCGCCCACCAACTGTTGCTCAATGTATGCAATAATTAAAACATGTCGATACGATGGAGTGTCTGACAGCCCAGTTACAAATAACAATAAATATTTTAATTCATTTTTTATTAATAATAATAATAATAATAATAATAATAATAATAATAATAATAATAATCTTGCATCGTTTTCCGTACAGATAGTCCTAATCGTCTTACACAGAGTTTAGTTTTCCACTGGTCTGGGACGTGAGCGTCTGAGGAACGTCGAGTGGTTCTCGCTCCTCTGTCTCTCCTCTGCCGTTGGAGCTACCTCTGCCCGGGCAGCACACGTACTCAACGCCTCGGAAATGGTCCCCGCAGGGCAGCAGCATCCCGTAGCTGTGCAGCTCCAGATTCTCCGCAGTACATTCCTGTCACAAGCACGGAGGAGGTCAGATGCAGGCAATGTCTGCTCTTGTGTTGATGGTCATCAATCATGAGAAGTCCTGCTGAGGTTAAACTTTTGCAAACACGCATAAAAGATACGGAAATTAAAAACCTAGCAGTCCTACAAAAAAATGAATGTCGTCCTTTCATACCCAGAGACTAGGTTTATTAAAAAAACTAATAAAAAATGATGTCATACCCTTGTTAGTCACGTCTTGCAATAACTGTAATCATTGCTCAGAGTATGTGATTTTCTACAACACTAAATTTTAGCTCAGTATCTGTAAAAATGACTAAGATACAGCTACTTAT
>JAUBOC010000050.1:8316652-8333061 GCA_032275365.1 Anablepsoides cearensis | reverse complement strand
AGAAGCCGGAGTACCCGGAGAGAACCCATGCATGCACGGAGAGAACATGCAAACTCTACCCAGAAAGGTCCCCGGTCCCCCCCGGATTTGAACCAGTGAACTTCTTGCTGAGAGGCATCAGCTCTCAGAAATCTGATAAAAAAAATGTCTGTCTGAGCACACTTTTTAATCAGAGCTAAATCACAGTACAAAAGAAATATATAATTACATATCTGACACCTCAACAACAATATGGGGTACAAGTAAATCCATGCAACCCTTTTTGGGTGTAATTACCCACTTTAGGGGCAGCTATTTTTTTCATTTTCAGCAGGTCAGCTTTGTCATAAGCATGAGAAAAGGAAAGAAAAACAAACTAAAAATGTAAAAACGGTGCACATCATTTTTTTTAAACGTGCGTACAAAACATGAAAGCACAGGAGAACACCTTTGAAGAGCTCACAGGAATGTTTATGATTCGTTAATTCATTTATGTTATGTAAGTGTGCGCGGGAGATGAGGAAAGATAAGAGAACTGTGTGCGAACGTGTCGTCACACGTAGGCCCTCTGAAGCTACCGTCTCCCTGCGTGCCTGAGTTTAGTCATTTTTCATGTGAAGATCCAGATTAGTTCCTTCTGGTCGGCAGAACACTGAAAACTGGCCTTTTGCCTTTAGTCATGTCGCGAACACACCCACCTACTGTAACAGTATGACTTGGAGATACGTGTCCCAAGCATTTTCTGAGCACGTCTTTGTGCATCTTTGGAGCGCAGATGGCTGAATAGTGGGGCGTCGTCATGCTTCAAGAGCCCCTCCTTCCATCTTTCGCTGTTTTCATTTTTGTCCTGTCCTCCATGCCTCCTCTCAAGGCTGAGCTCAATGCACCCTCACCTCACTATCATTTATTTCCTCTCCTCCTCCCTGCCCCCTCCCCCCTAATAGCTTTCACACAATGTGCGACACTCTGCTCTTTGGCCTTCCTTCCAAGACTAGTGCTAAATGGCCAGACAGAATTAGAGGCATACATCACAGTAATCATGTTGCTTAATTATTCATAGGCTCCATCAGGCCTCTTCCTGGTGTGGCATGTAGTTATTAGAGTGGCAACATTAGTCTGTGGGAGGCTCCTGGTGCAGAACAGACAAAGGAGGATAAAGCAGACTGACGCTGTAGATCGACTCTTTATTATGCATTTTTTTGACTAATGGCTAACTGAATCCATTAATTTTCTATTCAGAAAAGGTTGACGGGCAGAACTGAAAATATCGCCCTCTATAGCCTCCTATAGTAAAGCGCAAAACAATTGTAAATTTACAGAACACAAAGCTGGATGTCTCCTTTCAGTGCCTGATGGCCAGCCATTATGACAGCGGGTTTTGGTTGCAGAGATGTGCAAACATCAAAGGCTAAGTCAGGCTTCATCAGTTCAGATTACAGCAGTTCAGCCTCCAGCTGGGCACGCTGGGAGCAGATGGCCTCATAATCACCAGGGTTCATTCTGAGCCACGTCAGAGGCCAAAACCAGCGCCCAATATTTGATTTCATTTCAACTATAGCTTAAAATTCAGGACATGTCAGAGACTCCATGAATATGGAGTCCGCCAACTGTTCGATGATTGCGGTTATTATAGAGTATGGTAGCTCAGAAGTGTCGAATAAGGTCTGCACAACACTGGTTCCTCATTTTTCACCTTAACTTTTAGATTGTATCTTAACATCAGGTGCTCTCCTGCTGATGGGGAATTTAAGAGAGCTTCTTTGTAAAGGATGTGGTCTCTTCCCGGATTTAGCCTTCCTTCGATACGGGTTTCTTTGAAGTGCTGAAGCACCTGGAGCACCACACAACCTGGAACACAGAGTTCACCTTTTCCCAGCTGGGACTAACACTGATTGTGATAAATACCTTCTTCAAACAGACCCTGATGCTTTCTTTAGAATAAACTCAGCGATTCACACACACCTGAATCGTACTGTGCAACAATTTGCTTCCTTTTACCTCCTGCCTTTCAGCAACCCCTCTTTATTTGTCATGACTGTCCCGTGCATTGAGCAGCACCGACAAAAAAAAAAAAAGAGAAAAATCCCACAGAGATCGGTTTGATTTAATGCGTGGCACTTCCAGTTCATTGGAAAGCCAGTGAGCAAAATTCAGAAGAAAGCAAGTGATTGTGATACTCGTGTTGTATAAAGTAGTTCTACGTGTCTGCCTCTCGGTACCACCCACATCTCAACAAATGCTTTGTCTGACTCACACAGAATCGTGACACAACCCTGCGTAGTTTCAACCCCCAAAAATACAAAATCTCACAGCATGACCGGTCACGTTTGAAATCTTGTCCCATATTAAACTCTTGTGTAAATAAACTGCAAAAGAATGAATTGTTTTGTCTTTCATTGGCATTGTTGTTGAGTTTTTGCTGTTATACAACGCTGCTGAATACTCTTCTCAGTTAAACTAAATAACACTGGAATACCAGCATGTTAATGCCAAACAGTGTGAGCCGACAGATGCAATTTCAAGCTGAAGAGCTACCTCGGGGGATTGAAGGAATCAAGGGCTTAGAGGAGATTTGAGCTCTGCAGGTCTACTTGAATCATCCTAGCATCAACACAATTGACACTGAACCGCAGCTTTTTCAGTAGTCAGATTGAGACTCCAGCAAATCTGCATTTATACACTCAATAGTTTCAGAAGGCTTGAATCATAATTGCACAACCTTCCATCAAGCAAACATTGACATGCTCAAGTGAATGTTGTTTATTGTCAAAGCTAAAATCTATTGTTAGACACCCATAAAGACACTTGTTACAGCTGGGTTCAAGTCTCTTTGTGCTGCTTGGAGTATGTGATGGGGATGATGCTCAGCTAGTACCACCATGCCAGATTTTAGCTCAACATCGATAAAAATGAGGTGTAGCTATTTTTGTGTTAGCTTAAATTTTTTAGCTGTGGTGGCCAATCACCATTGGGGATGGCTATGGTGTGAATGGGTGAATGACTTGATAAAGCTCTATACAAGTTCATATAATAGTGAACCCAATACAGGATCCCAGAGGTTGAGAGTAACAGTATCTTCTTAGGCTGGTACTGAAGAAGTGTTAAACATTCTATCTATTCTCTTTACTATTATCTGCTTTTAAAATAAGTAATGAATCCTATATAACTTAGGTGATGACATGTTTCACTTGTCACAGAGTGATTTTTGACATGACCCTCCCGGTCAGTGAACCAGTCATGGAAAACAGTAGCTGACATTAATTTGGGCCAAGCAGCTCGGCCCGACTTAAACCATTGGTCTCTGGGTTCCTGAAATCAAGCTGGACTTGGACAATTGGGCTAATGAAAATATGCGAAACACAGTTTTAAACCAGGAACAGGAAGGGCCTTAAAATGCAAAAAAGGTCATGGGTCTAGTATTGTAATATGTGATTATGGTTGAATTTAAAAGGGATCCATGATAAGTTGTAACATTAGACTTTATTTGATAAACATTTATTTTATGTGTAAAATAAAGACTAAAAATACTGCAGTCTGTTTAGTTTTAAACTATTTAACTAATTTTTAGGCCATTTTATTTACACGCAAAGCATACTGGGTAAATTATGATGTAGACTAGGTCAGTGGCACACTGCCCTGCATGTTTTAGATATTTCCCTGCTTCAACTCAGCTGATTTCAATTAGGCTTTTGTTGAACGGCAATCATCTGAATCAGGTGCGTTAAAGCAGGGAAACTTCTAAAACATGCAAGGCAGTGTACCTGAAGGACCAGGGTTGGGAAACACTGGACTAACAGACACTGAATAAACAACTCACTGAAAATGTGAATGGAGGACAACAGAGCTGCTTCATGAAAGAAGGACCTCAGCTTAGCCTGTTAGCTTTTGTGTTAGCACCAACGCTATCGCCATATTAGCTCAGGTTTACACATTCTCCTCTCGTCACTGAGGTGCTCCATCTACATGACAGAGGAGAATGTAGAAGCGACTCAGCCTGTAACTGAAAATGTGGATGGAGGGCCTCCGTTCACTGAGCTAATACACACGCAATATAACGTCGGCACTAAAGCTATCAGGCTAAGCTGGGGTTCTTCTTCCATGAAGCAGCTCTGTTGTCCTCCATCCACATTTTCAGTTGCAGACTGTGTCGCGTCTACTTTCTCCTCTCTGTCAACGCTCTCTGGTTTCGTTTAAAAGAGCTGATCGTCAGATATTGTCTAAGATTAACCTTCAGGGTGAATAAAGCTCACTCGCACCCTTACGTCATCATATACCCGGTATGCTTTGTGTGTAATTAAAATGTCTCTGTCCGTTACAATATATTTAAAAAAATTTACTAAACAACCTACAAATTTTTACAGACTATATTTTGCACTTAAAATTTATGTGAATCAAATAAAAATGTTATAACTAATCGTCGATCACTTTAAGAGTTAATCAGTTGTACATCCAATGATTAGTTTCTGACAGTTGCGTTAATATTTGTCCACATTCATACTTTGCTAACAAGACATAATAGCAGACAAACATGCACACACTCAGATCGAGGCAATTACATGATTGTCTTTTATGATGCCAGGCAATAAAGACTGGAATAAAGAAAAATGAACAGAAAACTACAAAACATGAAGACGTCACGTCACAATACACTTCTGTTTCATAAGTTGACACAGTTCCTTTAAATCCTGTTTTCAGAATGTTTTAGTCAAAATGTCAACAGACAAAGCAAAGGTTGTCTTGATACGAACCCTGCCAGGTGCCATAAGTCAAAGTAAAAAGAGAATTAAAAATAAAGTTTTAGCTGTAAAAAAAATTCACAGCTACTAAAGCTAAACTTAAGTCAAGAAAAACTTGAGAGTAGGGTGCAAAACGGCATCATCATATTCTTGGAAATTGTATGAAAAATTCAAAACCCAGAGCAGGAATGTTCAGGTTTAAGGTTGTAAGAACTGATTCAGTTAATGGCAGGCTGTCTTTGTATGATGCCTCTGAAAAATACATAGCAGCAATCATCAGGAAGGTCTGATCTTCTTGGCTCCTTTTTTTAATCTTGCATTCTAGGTCATAGCTGTCTCTCGGGCTGCTCATGTTTTGTCTCAGATATTTTTACAGCACATCTCGAGTCTTTATTACACAAGATTTTCTTTTACATTTGCATGCCATATATTTCCCAGTTCTCTTTTTTCCCCAGCTCATTATGAATTTTACACACTTCCTTTATGTGTTATCCACTAACCTACACTGCATAGTGTACTTGTTAATACAGCAAGCAAAACAATTGATTAATGAAGGGTAAAATAAATCACATAAATAATCTAAGTTAAATTTCATAAAGTGTGGAACAGAATGTAAATAAACCATGGACATTTTAACCAGCAGAGAGAAGCAAACAATGGTGAGGGGGTTGGGGTAGGGAGGGATGGAGGGAACGACAATCACATATTGCTTTTCTATTTATGCACGTTTTGATCACACTGTGCTTCCTCCCCTGAAAGCTTGTTGAGCAAATGCATCCGACGCCCTTAAAGCCATGCAGGATATATCTGAAACCCAAGGAACTGGAGCAGAGTCGTGTTTGCAAAAAATATAACTATCTTACTTTAAAAATGTATGTGGGTATTTCTAGAGAGAGAAAAAACACCATTTTTGTTGTAACAGTAAATGGTTATAACACCATAATCACATATTTAGTCCATGTTTGTTACCTGCATAGACAAAGTTTAGTCATTACCAAATACTTTGATACTTTACTTAAGTAGAAATTTGGGTTATTTATACTTTAGTGGAGTAATTTTTTTCAGCCTACTGTTTACTTTTACTCCTTACATTTTAGTTCAATTATCTGTACTTTCTACTCCTTACTTTTTAAAAATGCAAAAAGTATTTCATTTCTATTAAACTTTGACTTGTTTTAATCCATCTTTTCATTGTTCAGAAAAAAATAAATAAATAAAAATCTATTCAGATACATGGAGCCCTTGGATAGAGTGAATGTGATTGTGGTTGGATGAGAAGTGTAAATATAAACCATTCTGACATCCTATTGGAATGAACTGACTCCATCACACCTGTGTGACACAAATCACATCACATCCAGCAGGACAGACTGATGTAGCCTAGAATGAAGATGATTGTGGCTGAAAGAAGTAGTCTAGTCAGTTAATTCCAAGTTTTTTAACATTAACATTTTAACTTAACATTATACTCATTAGTGACTTTAGAAAAAAAAATGTGAGGGTTGTACTCTATAGAACCCTGTGGCACAGCCTAAGCTTTTATCCTTACTGGCTTTTTTAAGTGTTCATTACTGTTACTTAAAGTACTTTTATACTTATACTTGAGTAGAAAGCTTGAGTATCTAGTATCTATACTTCCACTTAAGTAATGAATGTGAATATTTTTGACACCTCTGGTCCTTACAGAGAAAAATAAATGGCTTATTGTGAGGTTAAATGTTCATCAGTGTTATTATAGGGAGCCCAGCATGGTTAGGGCGACCCCTGAGCCTGAGAAGACATACTGAAGGGGCCGACCTCTTCTTCACAGGTCGCTCCATCACGGCACCGCACCGTGAAGCATCTTTGGCCCGTTGTTCGTGGCAATGAGGTGCCTTGTTAATGAACAGCAGAATAAACAAACGCTGCTGGGTCCGCTGGCACCAACTGACACACAAAAAGGAAAACCACCCGGTTGAGTATTATCTAAAATAAAAAAAGAAAAAGAAGAAGAGTTGATTCACCAGTTTCAACATCTGTCTTTTATTTTTGTTACTTTTACCTGACTGACTGTGTCAACATTGTCTTTTTTTAATTTAGCCTCTTTTTTTAAAATCTTTTTCTCTCAGCATCACTTGGCCGCTGAAGGTGGTTGTCACGGCAACACCACCCACAGGAGCTGGCTACCTTCCCTGTTACTGTAGCAACTGGTTCCCCACAGAATTTCAAGCGTGTCACTCGTTCTCCCTCTCGTACTCATTACGAGTCTGCCGCTCTCACATGAAGGAGCCGGCGCTCGAGCGTCGTGTTCGTTTTTTTCCGTCCTCAGCAGGTCGTCGATCGCGGCCTTAATTCCTCGTTAGCTTTGTTTGGTGAAGTAAACGTAAAATACTGGGACTGGATGAGCTGGGCTCCTTTGACTTTCTCTGAGAGACAAAAACTTGGTCACGTGCAAATCAAAAGGCTAACAAATACAGCCATGTGACTATTACTGTAATTCAAATGAAATGAAAATGTATCAAGAACAACAGCGCACTTCTCAGATCTCACTTCTCAGATCTCACTTCTCAGATCTCACTTCTCAGATCTCATGCACTGTTTTAGAGCTAGTAGTAAATGTTGCTACTACAGCACCAAACTGTAGCTCAACATCAGTAAAACTATTGTGTTTGCTAAGGTTGGTTAGCTTTGCCAATCAGCTCGAATTGAGCTGACTACAAAAATAACCTACCTCTCAATATAGCTTCAGTGCTTACAGAGTCTCAACAAAATCTGTTCAGTGGTTCATGAGATAATTTGCTAACAGCCAGACAGATGAACACTTACAGACACAGGCAATTACAACTGCCCTCCCTCTCATGGCGGCGGTAAGTAACAATAAATGAAACAGTTGTTAAACTTATCTAAACATTTATAAAAGACTATCGTTTCTGCATTTTCTCTCAATGCAAATGACAATATGATGAAATTCATGTTTCTATTTAAATATATAAGGCAGAAATAAATACAGTTAATGTAGATCAGAACCGCTTCATGGCAGAAAAAACGTGCAATTGGAATATTATTACTAAATATTGTGACAATATTAGTTACATAAACCCATAAATCCCACACTCCTCCTTTTCCCCTTTCATATCAATGTTCTCAACTTTTGACCAATAACATAAATATGATATATTGCAACAGTCCACCAAGCACTGCAGCACTCCTTATCAATACTGAGATTGTACACTTTTTATGAGAACCTCTATTTTTTCATAACTCACTCATTTTAAGTATTTCATGTCCAATATAGCACACACTTATTATACATACTGTTGGTCTTCTTTCCAACACAAGCTCTTGAGCCTTATTTCTGGTACTTTACAGTCTAGTTGAATAATTCCATTTACAAAAACATAAATATTCTGAGATCACGGGAGGCAGCCATATCCTGTTTTGCTTTTGACTCTTAATATTTAGACTGAAGCCACTCTGGCGATATAATGTGTGCTGGCTGTGCAGTCTGCAGGAGATTAAATATTAGTGTTATCTCATTTCCTCTGGATATAAATGCACCACAGACTGGCCAATTGAAGGGAAAATGGTTTGATCATTGAGGCAATCTATAAAAATGACCACTTACCAGAGCCTGGAATTTCCATTAATGCTTTTGAACCATTATCTTTCTAAGCAAATGGAAATATTGTATTTATCAACCAGCTTGTGTTGTTTTTTTTCCTTGCAATGCAAGATAAAATGTACTTTTTAGGAGTAGGACAGCGATTAGGAGAAGTCACAACATCGCCTGATTCACTTTATCCTTCGCAACAATCTGCACCATCAGCTCTCGTCTTTAAAGCAGGCGCATCTGTTTACACAAGCAGGCAGAGTCAAACTGTGAGGGAACATTCTGTCTCATGGGAAGGGAGGGGACGTTTCAGACTCTTTTAGTGGAAATCGACATTTTCTGATAACAGATTCCATCCGCAAACATGTGAAGGCTCGCAAGCACACAGTTTGTTTTATTTAGAATTCAACGTCAGCGCAGAAATTGTGTTTTTAGATGTTTATAGGGGTATTTATTTACAACTGATGCCTATAGGAGAGATTATACTAGTGCACAATTTGTGGTGTGAACAAACTGAGATGTCAAAAGATAAGAGTTGTCTTTTATACCAGTGCTGCAGATAAGCAGCAATCACTGCAGGTTTTCTCTCTCAGTAGGTTGCTGCTTAAAAACAACAACAAGCAGAAAGAACCGCACAAGAAGAGAAGTTCATACAAACATAATTTTATCAAAGCAATTTTTTCTGTTTCTCTTCACAAGCATCTACTAAAAGTACAAATCATTGACGTGTAATATAATCCTGGAGTCTATTTAGGATCCTGGAAGATTAATTCGTATCCTATTGGCTAGTCCCAGTACATGATTTAGGTCTTGCTCTCTTCACAGTAATGGACACATTTCTCCTAATAAAACAAACGAAAAAAAAAAAAAAGAAATAATAAAATAACTTAGCTTAGGTAATATTTTTCAGCTGTTGACTTGTTGACCCATTTAAAAGCATGATTGTGGGGGGGCTTAACCCACACTTTAACCCACATTTTTAGTGCCAAGTTTCTGGTACCAAAAATGCAACATGGCCGCTCCTGTAAACCAGGTCCTGCTGGCTTTACCTCTCAACCACAAAAGGACACTGGGTCTAGGTTTGTATTAGATGCTTATGGTATAAAGTAAACCTAATAGCACAGTCAGAAGAAAACTGAGGGGAAACACGAGGTTTTAATTGTGTGGTGTTGATTTAGTTCATGTTAAATGGTTGGAACATGTTGTGGTCAAACGGTTGTTAAAGAGTAGTGGTTGGCTGGTGAAAACACTCAATTTGTCATTTGGAAAAGAGGCAGTTTATTGTTACATTTTCAGACCTTTAAAAAAATGTAAGAGTAGGGTAAAAAAAAACAGCCAAACCAGAAAAGGGAAGGAAAAAATGAACAAGATGTGAGTTTGCATGAATTATTCAAGAACTACTGCATATACTGTGAGCTGCTGAGGCAGATGCAGAATTGGTGTGTGTGTGTGTGTGTGTGGAGGGGGACCTCTGGGATGTGGCAGTGGAGAAAAGAAGAGGAGGCTGGGACGAGGGGAGGGGGGGGGAGGGTAATCAAATAGGAGTCAGGCGTGCGCACGGTTTTTGTTTGTGTTTAATTTAGAGCGAGGAGTGAGCCGTGAGGACAGGGTGAGGAAAACCAGGTAACACGAAGAGGCAGAGAGGGTGGACGTCTGAGTGTTGATGTGAGGGTGTGACAAGTGCCAAAGCCATGTCAACAAGCAAGAGCCTGAACCCTTTCAGGGCCTTCAATAATTAATGCACTGTGCCATCTTTAAAAAGAAGTGGATGTGCAAGTCTGGCTTTCTCCTTCTGAGCCCAACTGGAAAAAATAAATAAATAAAAACGGTATCCAATCATGTGTTATATCAACAAATATTTCTCCAGTCTGATTAAAGTCAAACTCTGAAATAAATTGATGATAATGCGCACGTGTCTTGGTTTAGTTTCGCCAGAAGTGTAAAACAAGTTATTTATACTGTGGGTAAAAATCTGTTTACGTAAAAAAAGAGAACCATTATGGATAAAGCTAACAAGTATTTCAGTAATTAAACCACTCATTTGGTCTCTGATTATTCAGTTATTATATTAAAAGACAAATACAAGATTAAAAACTGAATATTAATATAGTGAGTCTGTTTATCAACAGGATTACACAATAGGTTAGCTTTATTAAAATAGAGTAGTGCAAATGGAATTAATGTAGTGAAATGATACAAACCAGCAAAGAAGGAAAAACTCTTTGGATCATTTTGCTGTAAAAGAAGGAAGTTATTTTGAATGTATTTTTACAGCATCAAGAAATAACACTGTACTAACCTACAGCAGGTTTTTTTAATTATAATAAATACATAATTAGCACAAAGAGTAAGGAAATTTGTTTTTGGTTGATCATTTCTTTGCTCTACCGATGCTTCTTGGCAATAAACCTTAGCAGCGTCTGATTGGCAGCACCTGGGGGGACCAGAAGCTCAAAACAAGAGTCAATAGCAACAGCAAAATAAGCTGTTTGGCACAGAAGATTTAGCAACTTTTTATGTTTGTGTAACTTTTACATACTCAGCTCCACTGCTCAGCCCACAGATACATGTTCCTTACAAATCTGGTGTCGTGGTCTGTGTTCATTTTCCCTTAGTTTTTCTAGTTTTGCTGTGTTTCCCTGTGTTTTCCTCCCAGGCACACCTGATTCTCATGTTCCCTCCCCAGGTGTTTCCAATCAGTCCCTCGTTTGTTCACCTTTATAATCTGTGTCTTGTCTTCACTTCCCTGTCGGTTCATTGTGCTGCTTCCCTTCAGTCAGTGTGGTGTCCTCCTGTGTTCCTGTTCTTTGTGTTTTTTTTCTGATAGATTTCTTGCCAGCCTTCTTCTTTAAATAAAGCCTTTTTTGCATTTTGAAGATTTTAGCCTGTTCCCTGCTGGGTCGATTCTTGCCGCAACCTCACATTTGGAACCATTAAAAGGGGAAACTAACATGTTTTTCAACATTATAAGAATTATTTCCAAGAACAACAAATAAAAAAAATCTACCAAACATACATTTCCTTACTTTTGGTGCAAAGCTTAGAATAAAAGTAATTGCTGAAGTACTTTAACTGCTTTTTAAGGGAGCAACAATTTGGGCTATTTGAAAACATTTTGTTGCTAACGATCTGATGAACAAAACTTAAAAATGTAACAGTAAGGCTTTATGCAAACTAGATTTAGTAGGCAATATTATAAAAGTCTCTTTTCAGTCAGAAGGGTTACAGAACCATAGTTTAGCCAATCATGCAGCTTGATAGGAAAACATGGCAGAAGTTAAGTTTATGTTCTGCTTTTAATAACAGCAATATATTTAATATCTGAAATATATCTTAATTAGTACAATTAAATACGTAAGTGACTGATTTTATAGCTTGGACGAATGCCTCCACCATGAACTGGATGTGGAAATCAGATATGTTTGCAGATTAATAAAGACGCCCTCCCCCCAAAACACATTAGCATCACTCTGTCTGGTACACACTTAATTCCATGTTTAGTTTTAGATCCAAAAGTCTGGAGGAGGTGGGGGACGCGAAGTGCTGGAGTGGCTAATGAGGGGTCGGCTTTAGTGTCTCTCCCAGTTGCAATGAATTGATATAATGTGCGAACGCATACAGACAATTATTAGTTTAATACATGCCATGATCATTGTAGGGGGTCTAGTTTTCCCCCCTTTGGATAACGGTTTGAGTAAATGCTTGCTTTATATTAGCCTCTGTCTCTCTCTTTGGCACATATTTCTTCTGTAATCTTTAAATGTCAAGATAATGCAAACAGGGACTGAAATACTGAAGCAGAACCTGAAGGCTGGCATTTGACTGGAGGACAAATCTGTAACATTTATTCCTGGAAGAGAAGACTCTGCCAGGCTTCTGTACGTCCAAAAATAGCCACAAGACATAATGTCACGACTTCCAAAAACGACCAAACATGCTCAGAAAGTGCACCTTTATTCAAACTTGAGAAAGTTATTAAGTGAAGCACATGCTTTATATTTGTTTACCGGCTGCATCACTAATCTCTATCTAAAACAAAAACCTACCAGTGGGGTCGCACTTGGCCAGCCTCTTCTGATTGAGACGGTTATATAATCCTTTTTTAATCTACTCGGGCTATTATTCTGATTATCTGTGAAATGATGGGGTCCATGTAGCCGCAGCTATCGCCACATTTGGATTAACGTGCTTAAAATAACCGTTTTATTCTGCATCCACCTTTCTCCAGAACTGCTTTTTTTTCCTGGAGATTATGAATGCTGCTGTGATGTGTTTCAGCAGGACCAATAACCTCATAAACTCAGCCAGGGGCGTCGTCGGGAAAACAGATTTTGCAATCGTGCTTTCATATGCTCCACTCCATAACAGGTTTCTTTCTTGCATTTGCTGAGTAGGAACCGGTCTGAGATTCTTCGTGAACACACACACTTACACACCTCCCTGCAGCTCATCCTACATGCTCTACATCACTTTCCCTCTCTCACATCAGCTGCTGCACCAGAGCAATCCCATGCATCTGTTAGCAGCCCTCAGCCCTCTCTCTCTCTCACTGTACTCTCTCCATTTCATCCTCGGCACAGAGGACGAGCATTATCATCACGCTGCAGATGCCTTTTTGGAGGGGAGGAGGGCTTCTCCCAAAACTCCTGCAGGAGAACTAAACATCCCGTGTTTTTTTTTTTTTTTTTTTTCTGCCAGTGCGGAACTTTTCCCACATAAATTCAACTCATTCGGCTAACCCATGAGCTGCGCGGGCCTCGAGCTGCGGTGATTTCTCCACCCCGCGAGCCACCAGAGAGAGGACGAAGCGCTTCGACGTAATCAGGATGACTGAGCTGATATAGCAAACATCCCGTTTCCTCTTCCACACACATTGAAACAATTCTACAGTCCAGGCTTCTGGCGTTTTTCCCACACAGGTGCAAGCCATAATTGGAGTACTCCAGGCTTGAAATTGTCCCATAAATCCATATGTTTTATCTGGCTTCCTGTGGGCGGATGATGAGAGGTGAAGTTGAAGAAGGCAACATCTCTGAGTCTCAAGGCCAGGGAAAAACATTAGTCATCCTGTTTTATTCTACGTGCTGGCTGCTTGTTGTGCACTGGCATGGCAAATGAACTTAGGCTTTAGTTTAGGGTATTTTTTATTACAAGTATGAGCTAGTCTGAGAATTTCTCAGCTATTTTGACACCTGTGATTTCACTAGAACCAGTAATTACACTTGATGACATCATTCACGTACATAACACAACAGCTGGGAACAGCAGCTGGCAAGCAACATAAGCCATGTACTAGTTTAACTGGTTGTCTCTTCTTTTGCCTAATTATTACATTTCAAGTGAAGGGTACACCATTTCAAAGTAATCATTGGGAAACATAAAAGGCTCCCTTGTAAATGTTATATTTTTCTATCTTTGAAAATTGATTTTAGGACATTTTACATCGGCTCTAAATCTTTGTGAATAAGAATCACAATTCTAATGTGAATTGATTTTTTTACTACACCCCTACAAACAAACATTGACACTCACACAAAGGAACAATTTACAGTTACCAATTAACCTAACATTTATGTTTTTGATCTGTGGGACGAAACCGGAGCGCCTGGAGAAAACCCACACATGCATGGAGAGAACATGCAAACTCTACCCAGAAAATTCCCTGGATCGGGATTCAATCGGGCAACCTTCTTGTTGAGAGGCATCAGCTCTACAGAACCATTGTGCCGCCCTGTTGCAAAATTTATAAATAAATAAAAATAACATTTTCTTTCAGCTTGTGTTAATTCACTTCACTTAAAATGTAAACTGTGACACATTAATTGGAGTATTTATACTACGAACGCAATATCAATACTGGTATTGGTATCAGTTGAGTATCAGAGCATTTAGTTTGAGAACATGTCCTTATAAAAATATCAGGCCAGATACATATACCAGTACCCGTATCGGGGGACACCAATACTTTAAATGGAGAAAACATCTGTTGCCTATATCCATTATTTGAAATTAGGGGTTGATGACTGGATCTAATATTGTAATATTTCATGGCTTTACTGCAATATGCAATATAAATATACAAATACTTGAATATGTTCTAAATGACCATAATAAAGTTAACTTCAACCTTACAATGAAACATAAAAATGATGCAATATTATGATTTGAATACACACTTACTGGAATTAGTTTTCAAAGTAAAATGGGAAAAATGAAACTAAATTGAAGTGGTATTAAATTTATATAATGATCAATGTTACGGTTAGTTCAACTATTTGATCGTGTGATGGGGTGTCTCATTTGAGATAAAAAGGGAAATGTAAGTACCCTTAGTGCTACTCTGAAAGATCACTGCAAGACTGTATGTGAAACTGTAGGGTCTTAGGAATAGGTCAACCAAAATACAGAATACATCAATTTACCCCAGGAAAGTAAGGTCGTCGTGACCAGAATCTACAGCCAAGTTTTAGTTAAAACCAAGATCTAATCTTGTTCTAACATTTGGATCAGAAGTTCAAGCGATGCTTGTGTATGTGAGAATTATATAACCATTTCTCAATAACAGGAAATTACTCTCCAGTAAAGTCCGGGAAAGTAAGTGTTGGGTGCCAGAGATATGGACCCATGGTTGTGTGTTGCAGTGTCCAATCCAATACGAAATTTGTGTGTAAGAATGGCTGAAAGCGCAGAAACATTTGACCTATAAATTCTTAGGCCCGTCTATTCTCGGGGTTCGGTTTTGCTTTTGTTCTTTGTATGGAAAAGGCTGTACATTCTGGTCATGATGACCTTACTTTCCTGGGGTAAATTGATTTATTCTGTATTTTGGTTGACCTATTCCTAAGACCCTACAAAACTTGACTAATGTACAAAAAAATAAATAAATGAAATTTTCCAGGTGTCATTTTTTGAGTCATTCCTTTATTTATGAAGTAAAAGAAAATTACCTAATTCTTTCCACAGAAGCAGCAGCAAAATAAGAAAACCCCAACAGCGCTCTGAAGCACACCGAAGATTTGAAGGTTGCACCGTTGTCACTCATTAGTTCATCACCTCTGGGAAGAACCGAATTGCTAAGGAACTTTTACAGCACTCCTGTTTCCTGCGGCACTGTGTGGCTCTCATTTCATAATGACTCTGCAAGATCTAACCCAGATCCTGTGTGTGTGTTGCTGCAGTACAAAAACTAGAAAAGGAAGCCAGATAAAGAGAACAGGGGGGGAAAAAAACATTTGATGCTGTTAAAAGGTACATTTTTTTGCCCACCGGCACAGATATATAACAGAACAGCGAGCACACGGGAATCCATTAGTGGAACCCGATTATCTCTAAAATTAATCGTGCGTGTGTGCGCGCATACATGTGTGTGAAAGAGCAAAAGAGATTTGGTTCTTTATCTGTTTTTCTTTCTTTTATAGAGAAAAAAAATGCTCGTGTTACGGCACTGAAAGGCAGATGGGGGGTGGGAGGCGGGTGAACGTGTGTGAGTTGAAGGCAGCACACAGTGGGGATGAGGCAGACGCTCAGCGGGTCAGGCAGGTTACGCTGCGATTTGGTGACTTCCTATGTTTATCCTTCCTATGTTTGTAAGTAGGGGAGCACCGATAAATCGGCCGACTAATTTGTCGGCACCAATTTCCTTAATTTTGGGAAAACGACCGATAAATAAGATCAGCTTCTCACCTCCCTCCTCAAAGGTCTGAAAATCAGCCAGTGTCCCGTTTTCTCCGCTGTGAGCTCTACCTAATGTCCAGTTAATCCCATCTCATTTTAGTTTGACTAAAACGTGTTTCCTACCGTCCTACACTTTTCCTTTCCCACACAGCATCCGTCATTAGTTCCCTCTCTCCTCCCTCCCTTCCTGCTTCCTGAGCCCATCTGTCCTTCTGTAAACCTGTAGCTACATAATGTTTGTTTCAGTGTTTTTTTCCAGTGGCTGATGTAGGTCAAAGTGCTCAAATTCAAGCTGAAATGTTCGTAATAGACATGAAAAATTCCAGTAGTTCATCCCTTTTTAAAACTAATCTTGACTAGGGCTGCCACAAACGATTATTTTAATAATCGATTAGTCACCGATTATTTTTTTCGATTAATCGACTAATCGG
>JAUBOC010000050.1:8279979-8297481 GCA_032275365.1 Anablepsoides cearensis | reverse complement strand
ATATATATTACAGGTTATTTGACAAATACAGCAATGCATGATTTAGTGAATCACCACTAATAGGGATGCAAGTTATCGATTAATGAAGTAATCTAAAGTTGATTGAGCTTATCGATCGACTAACGATTAATTGATAAGCGGCCATTTTCCTAAAAACCTGACATTTCTTTTGAATCAAGGGTCTTTCTATGACATGAAGGGCTATTTTTTTACACTAAAAAAGGTACAGTATTTTATAAAATTGATTGTGCCAGCTGTATTAAACACGGACTGATAAACAGAAGAGTGTGGATTTCTCACACATTATTAAACTTGGACATATTTATAAAATATAACAAAACAGGAATCTCTTAGGTTGCTAGTTGGAAAGAAAAAAAGTAAAACACTTGATCCACCCTGAACAGAGAAATGTAAAACTATCATCTAAACACAGGGTAACATTTTAATTTAAAGATTTACTCAAAAACAAACTATAAACATGACCTGAGAGGGGTGAACATACAAATGAGTACTGGAACTGTGTTTGTTTACATTGCCTCTGGTTCATGCTGCTGCATGATTTGATGTCAATTACTGTTCATTTGATTGATTCACTAGCTGGTTTACGTCACACAGACGAGATTAACTTCACATTAATTAGTGACTATTTTTTTTGTTTAGTTTTGTTCTTTCACACGGAGTTAAACTCTACAAGAAGCTAACATTAGCTAAAGTTAGCTTACCGTTCTCTATCGTCCTGCTCTCTTGTTTTAAGCGTCATACTTCTGGATAGTCCAGTTTAGCCTTCGCTATTTTTCCTTCGTGTTTGGTGGGTTATTTCAATGTAGTTTTGCCTTCATCCAGTAGAGGGTGTTTTCAATTAATCGAATGGAAGAAATTTAAATCTAATAAACCATATTTCGACAATTAATTGTAAGTCGGTTAATTGTTTTCACCCCTAACCACTAATATACACTGGTTTACATTTTACAGTTGATACAGGCCATGTTTATATGGAGCTGGTTTTTAGTGAAAGCGCAACATTTTTGTTGCAATCTAGCCGCTCGTTTACACGTCACTGTTGAGCGGAGTCTCTGATGCCGGCACGTTTTGAGACCAGGTCTCAGAATAGAACTTCTTGGTACATTTTCACCTTATCTTACAACACTCCACTCAGCATGACTGAGTGAGTCTTGTGTACAGCAAGAAACAGCATATCTGCTGTTTTGACTCAAAATATGATCAATTTAAAAGAACAGTAAAACACTTTATGTCCCATTTGGCAACCCTGCCTGGTACATTACTGCAGTTCCATGTAAATGGGTGATTTTTTTGTGTGTGTATTCGCCCCAGTAAACGTAAGCATTTACAGAGACCGGTCTCGTGTAAACGGGGCCATAATTTATTGAGAAAAGAACCGAGACTACTCCAACTTATTGATTCTTATCCTCCCCTAAATTTATATTTATAATAAATTTTATGCATATTACTTCCTGTTGAGGACGTTTTTAGACACACTGTCCTCAGTCAGGGGAACTAGAATTATAAGTATAATTTATATTTTTAGCTCTTAGTTGCCAAAAAAAAAAAACCAATTTGTTAGTAGTAGTTAGTTTTTTCCGTTTGAGGTTCTTCTAATTCTGAAGCGGTAGGGGAAATTAAAAATGCACACCAAGCAAAACTTTGGACTTGAGGGTAAAACTATATGACCCCATGGCGGCTCTTGTACATGACTTTACTTTTCATAAATAGTGAAGCCTAAATGGATTTGCCAGTTTTAGGGGACTTGTATTGAAGATGTACTAAAAACAAAACTCCAAACCACCTGCCAGTGTCTGCATTAAGGCTGATTTCTGTACGCAGAATAAATGTATGTAAAAGTTGGAGTAAGTGAAGATAAAGGATGTGATTTGGAAGTATTTGATTGCTGCTTTAATGAAAATTGTCTTTTCACTCGTAAAGAATTTGATAGGCATCAATAATTTATGATGCAGTGCAGTTAAAAATAAAGACAGGCCAATTATTCAGTCGATGTGGACCTCTTTTTCAAAACTGGCAATCAGCAGTGCCTGTGCATACCTAATCAATTATCAAGTAGGAAAATGGAGATGCAACTGCTACAACCCTAATTTAATGCAAAAAGTTTTTTCTTTTTTTTTTTTGGTGTACAAGTTCTAAGGGTTGTTAAATACATGCTTATTTAAGTTAAGCATTTCAAATTTGTTAATGGAAAAATACACGCTGACCAAAAAAAAAGTTGGGGATGTGTATAGTGGCCATCAGTTTCTTTTTATTTCCAAAGATTGTCACAAGTTATAGAAAAACTAGGATTTCTTTAGTGGGTCACTAAACATTTTTTATGACCAAAATTAATTTCTTGCCTTTTTTAAGCCTACAGTACGTCGCATTATTGAGGTGTTCGTGGTTTTTTTTTTTTTTTAAAAGGGGGAATATTGTTGTCCCCATCTCTCTCAACTGGGGGTATTTTTGTGTTTGTGCACAAAGATTTCTTGATCAGACAGAGTAAGAACTCAAGCACACAAAGAAGCAGTTTCTTTATTTTTTAAATGACATTTTTTTACTCACGAATTCAATTAATTGTTAAATTGGTAAAATATTGGTGTGATCAAAATAAAATAAATAATCTAGAATTTGTTTGTTTAAAGGGGGCAGTTATGTATTTCCAAGCACATAGTTCAATTCTGTACCACGATGTTACCTTCAGTTGTTATGAAAACAACTTTTCAATTTTGGTGTATATATCAAAAATAAATTTTTAAATACTTTGAAATTGAATTGGCCAGTGTGTCTTTAAGAACCTCCTACCCTTTCAACACTCCCTCTTTAGCACGTTTTCACAACAGTGCTTCGTGGGAGGGGAGAACTTTTTATAAATAGAATGACTACCACAGGAGATTCAAGGATTTCTCAAACATCAATGAATGAGTCAAAGCAACACTCTGGGTATATTTTTGATGAGGGAATGACATAACATGATATAAAGCTCAGAGTTGATTTTGCAACACACATACCCTCATTTAACACTTAGGTTTCAGTGTTTTCTATTGAGAGAGAACAAATATATTTATTCTCTGGATCATTTGACCAGTTGTGAATGTAGTATTTGTGTGTGTGGACATGTTTTTGCTACATTGTTTGGACCATTTTCCAGAAAACCTTTTCACTGTCTTCTACATCTACCACATGGCAGTCTTGCTGTTTATTCTGAGCCTTTTTTCCCCTCTACATTAGGGCCAGAATGGTAACCAGGAACGCATTGATTTTCTAACTAGCAAGGAAAAGGTCCCGGCGAAGAAGAAAACTGGCATCTTAATTGGCGTTCTTGTGGCGCTGTTCATCCTCGCAGTTATCGGAGCTATCCTTATTTGGCTTTTTGTCTGTAAGTACTGAGAATTTTTATTCCAACTCATCATGTGGAGCAGATTCTTGGAGCACAGCACTTTTAGGATGTTGGGGTATATTTACCACGATGACAGTTACCAAATGTTAGACAATCTACAACATCCGGAGATATTCTACATATGTATTGAAATTCATGTGTTTGCATTGCTCGCTTCACTTCCTGCCAAAACAGCCATAACATCATAGACTGTAAAGTGGATCATTTACACTTCCTGTGAAGGCAGAGCTCTTTGATATAAAAGTGTGTGAGTGGCATGTTTGGACTTTAATTTCCCATTAGTGTTAGCCTGTTTGACAGCTCTGACAGTCTGCTTTTAATAATGCAAAGGAGAAAAATGTCACGAGCCATGACACAGTTTTCTTGTCATTTACACGCACGCAGTGCCTGATAAAAAGGCCTTTGAGGTCTCAATAAACACATCTTGATTTAAGTGGCTGCTTTTAATTGCTGTGAGCGGCAGGCTGTCTTGTGTGGCACAGCGGAGGACTGTGCTTCAAGGACTGCTCAAAAGTTTTCTTTTTCAATAGAATCAAGTATTGCATGGCATCTTGTCTAGCAGCTGATGTGTTTTTTTTTTTCATTCAAGTTAAAGATTCCAACTTAAAATCCATGTTTAGTAAGAAAAGCATCCCAGCAGAGCCGTTGTTCAGTGGACATATGCAGCTGGTAGGAGTGACGTATGATCAAAATCTAGAGGACACCAACAGCAAGGAGTTCCAGGATTTGGCAGCAAAGTTGGAGGGTGATGTAAGTACCAAACCTCTGCAAAAATTATAGCCTTTTTCTACTTTTTGTCTTTTGTGTTTGTGTTATCTTGTGTCTACATTGTTTCTGCTAACTATTTCCAACAAAGCACACTTTTCTCCGCTCTCTTGCTAAGTATAAGCTGTGAATGTTGTTCACAAGTGCTTTTTAAATGTCCCTCCCAGTGCACACAAACTGCTTTAGGCACATCTGAGTGGGTGGAAGAATAAAACCCTGCTCAGTCCCTAAGTAATTCCCTCCAAAACACTGGAGGCAGAGGAGATGTTTGTAGCACCACTTAGGAGCATGTTGGCTGGTAACAAAAAGCCCTCACTCAAACACTTCCAACGCAGTATAAAATATCACAGATTAGTGAGGCCATAGAGCGGGGAATTGAAGACAAAGTTGTGGGGAGACCTTGATAATTGGGAGAAAGCTTTTTGATCTACAAAGTTTGCATTTGCATGCAACCATATAAAACATAACATGGACTATTCTTAGCACGAGAGGCAGAGCATGTGGAGTTTGGCACCAGTTAACAAAACATGGGGAAAAGTCACTAGTTTTGCGTTTTTAAATAATTGCCCGTTGAGTTTACTTTGCACTTTGGAACCTGTTAGTGAAGTTCTAAAACTTTCTCATCTAGCTGTGTTTTTTTATGTTTCTGACTTGAATGATTAAACAAACACTACAGTTTCTGAATTATTCATCATTTAAACGTTCTGTTTGCTATAAATATTTTTTCTCATTGTAATGTTGCTTTAATTTTTCTTTTTTTTCTTTTCTTTTATTTCATAATAGTATTTACCGATCCTATAAAATAGGTTGTTACCCAGTTTTTCTGTTGCAGATTTATGCATAGAAAAGAATAACTCTTTATTGGTCCCTTAGGAAATTCACATCATTGAATGGGCACATGGATAGCCACACAAGAAAATAAAAAATACTCAAACATGATACACGATAAAAGGCTATAAAACAAGCAAAAATGCAAATTGTATACCTATACCTCCACTGATAGAAAGATAAACACCTAGAAGGATGATCTAAATGTGTAATTTGGTGTTTGTGCAGATCAGTGATTTGATTTGTAAATGTGATTCATTTGCAAGCCGCTAAAGCATTTTGAAAAGGTACCAGAGGGCATTGGCATGAAGTGGGTGGTTAACTTTTTATTTTCACAGCCCGCTCATATGTGTGGTTTACTGGTCTCACAGTGGCCCAATGCTAGAACCAACTGGTACATTATAGCATCCACATATATTGTAAAGGTGTCTGTTTTTTCAAGACAGACCACATCCACTGTACAGGTTTGCCATCTCGTGCATAATGCCTGGTTCACTCGGCAAGATTTTAAAATTGCTGGTTGATTTTCAAAACTTGAGAGGCTCTACACATGACGATTCAAAATTATGAAATCAACACACCAACATACGTTAAGATCAAGCGTGAGACTGCGAGCTGTTGGTCCAAACAACACAGATAGTTTTGAGGAGCAGTTGTGGTCAGAAAGCACATCTGCTGAAAACTATGGAGCTCTGTTCATGAAAGATTTGTGGCCAGACGCTGGATATCAAAGTAGAGTCTCCAAATGGGATGAAACTCGTGCTGTTATCTGCAGCAAAAGGGGTTTCCTACAAGCTCTGCACTGTGTGAGTCAAAGGTTACGAAAGGTGTGTGCAAAACCGAACGTCGAGCAACCACGTGTCCGGGAGTTAACTGTTCAGCTTCGGACAAAGTATGTTGATCCCTTTACCCCACCTGAAACAACACCCTGATGCAGTCTTTAAACAAACAAAATGACCACACAGCACATGTATCCCTATACTTTCTGCATCAATTTTTATTTTCTTTCATGACCAGCCAGATCCCATCATCTTTCCCAGTTGAACATATTTGGGTTCAGCTAAATTGTCAACTTCAGTTCGGTTCTGATCTGCTGGATCTCCAGTTGCATCAGCTATGTGTTGATTTGAGTCAGGAGAAGATATGACTGTAAAACTGTTCTGCATCAAATCCCCACTTCTTTCCACTCCAAGGGGGTGTCTCACTCTAACATGAGCCTATCATTGTGTTGTACTGACAACTTTCATTATCTGTTGGATCTGAAATTGTAATCATTACAATGCAGTCATGACCTTTCAACATGTACAGTTTTATTTCTGCCATCTGAGTGCTGAACTTTTATTGCTGGTGTATGTTTGTGAAACAAAAAAAGTATTTTTTTTTTTCAAAGTTCCTGTTCATTAATACCCTTTCTTGTTTTTTATACAGCTGGGGGAATACTACAAGATAGATCCTCTTCTCAGTAAACATTACACCAAATCTGTTGTTACTGCATTCAGGTATCTCAAAATTTTATTCTTGTTTTATACAAATTTGTACTAAAGGAGTAATTCTTATGAAGTTATTTGTTACAAGAGTTAAGAATTTCAAAATGTTTTATTACCAAATAGTTTTTCCTGTCGTAACATATGGGACTCATCACAACAAACTGAGGATTAAGTCAAATTTGGTCAAATTTACTTGAGCAGATTTTCAGATTCCTGTTTTTTAAGCTACATTTTGATACCTGGATCATCCTGATATCATGATCGGTTCCAGAGCTGTACCTTACTTTGTCTTCCTAATCATGATATCTCATTGATATTTGGTCTGAAACCTATTTTTTTTTATTTAAACTTCAGATATTTCTTTTAAACGACCAATTAATAAGAGATTTATTCATATATTGTTGACAAAATGCCATTGTTGCAAACACTATAACTAATGTACTATAGTGGTCTATTTCTCCACAAACCATTTTGTGACTTAATCCTCAGTTCGATTATATTTTTGTATGTAAACAGAGTCAAATCTATTTGACAGATTTGACCATATTTCATTCTTTAGGTTTATTAAATTAGGTTTTCCATCAGAATAATTTGAATCACAGTTTGTTCCACTGATCTTTACTTCCTCCTTCGTACTGAAACTCATTAGTGAACAGATTTTATTTTTTATCATTCTCTTTTCTTGTTTTGCCCCTCTGATAACACCAGTGAAGGTGTGAAAGCCTATTACTGGTCCAAGTTCCACATTCCAGTTGGTGAACTAGAACTTGTGCCTGAGTTCTCAGAGGAGCGCGTGTTGAACGCACTGGAAAAGGGCATCAAGGAGCCGAACAGCAGGATGAGTCTCAGTGACGTCAAGATTAGTGTAATCAGTGCTTCACGTAAGTACCCCCTATGTGTGTGTGTGGTGACAATGGTTGCAAGAAGGATGGATAAAATTAAATGTAGGCTAAATCCAGCAATCAAGAAAGGTAGCATATTACAAAAATAAATCTAAATAAGGTCACTGTCATGTCCTGTAAGCGTTGCTTTTCTGCTCGCCTGTGTATCCACAGCGTAGTGGTTTGCTCTGAGTTGTGCTGATAGGATGATAACACATAAGCCAGACCTCTCAGCTTGTGCTGCATCTGAGATTGCACATTTTATGCTGTTTGGATCCTCTAATGATATTAGCTGGGCTCTGGCCCCTGCCTTGAGACATCCATTTCTCTTCCTTCTGTCTTCTCAGCATTCACGTTGCATTTGTCGACGCGCTGGCCGCCAGCCAAGCGCCGGCCCATGTGACTCAGTGGTTTTGCTCCTCTTTGAAATGATTTCTGCGGGTATGATTTGATGTTTCTGTCCCAGATAGTTAGACAGAGATGGATTAGTTGCTGCTGTAGGACAAGGTGAGATGGAGCAGAAAGAGCTAGACGCCGTCACCAGTTCCTTCAGCCTGCAGGGAAATGGAACAGAAAATGTGCAACCCAAATATTTTAGGCTCATACATCAAATTCAATCAGCCTCCCAACTCGGGTGACCCCTTCTTACCCTTTTTTCCTCTTGTTTCCTTGTCACCCCCCCACCCCACGTCTGTGTCTCCAGTCACAGATGCTCGTATGGCCAGGAGCCCTCAAGGTGGTGAGTACAATATGTCTCATTTCAATCACTCCTGTAATTTTCCAGCTGGCTAGACGCTCGCCCTCCTGCCAGTCTGTAACAAATGACAGTCCTGGCCTCATGCTGTACAGGTGTTGGTCATGTCAGAGATTATGATCTTTGTATTGGTGCAGAATAACTTGGTCACTTTATTTTTTAGCCTTATAATTAGATTAAATCACATTAACTGGATAATTCCGAAATGAATAAAAAAAACCTGTCATTATTTGTAAATGAGTCTGTTTTTATTAATAACTATTAGAAAAATAGTGTTTAAAACAAAAAAAAAAAAAAACAAATAATAGATTAGATTATCAATACCATCAATACATGACTTCAATATGTTTCTCCTCCTCAGATGAATGCTTCTTCCGTCTGGAAGCTGATGGAGAAGTACAAATGTTTTCGTCCCCGGGCTACCCCTCAGGCTACCCCTCTAAGTCACGGTGTCAGTGGCAAATCCGAGCCTCTGAGGAGAATGCCATCTCTGTCAGTTTCCCAGTTTTTGACATGGAAGATGACTGCTCAAATGATTTTGTCTCCATCTTTGACTCCTTGAGTCCAGAAGTGTCTCAGACCATCACAAAGTAAGTAGAGCTGGGTTCATGTTAAACATGAGGTTTGATCGCAGATTATTTGTTGTTAGTTGAGTTTTTATTCATTGCGCTGTCAGAAAATCAGCAGAAAAATGAAGATATCAGAGTTTGTTTTCTTTTCCAAGTCAACGTTGTTTGGAAATTGATCGTGGACCAAAGAATTTGTTTTGTACGTTTAGATACTTAGCTGATGGAATTTATGCTGCAATGAGATGTTAAATAAAATTTCATTGCAAGGAATGAAACCGGAGCTAAACCCAAATCATTGTTTATTTATGTGTAACATTTGAACTGTGAAGTTATTCCTCCAGTGAAAAGACGTGAATCCCGTCACATTTTAAGTCTGAAGGCACATGATACAAAACATATCACCATAGTAATGGTGAAGCTCGTGGTCATGCAAACATATGTCATCTGAAGTCTAGACCGTCTCATTTCACAGCAGTTTCATTCAGCCTACACGGACTGTGTGGGGTGTAACCTACAGTACGTGTGCAGCACTCATGGTAGGCTGCAGCCCCTGAATTGGTACACAATCAACATATTCTTACAGGAAGTGTTAAAGGCAGACAGCAAGTTGTTGCTAATCGTGTTTGTGAGTAATGGTAAAATTTTATGTGTGAAGTTAACTTACCAGTTTGTTCAGAATTCAACTGTATTTGTCCAAACTAAGCTCATTCAAAGAGGTATCTAAAACAGATTAGATATTTATTGTTCATAAAGAGGTTGTGATGTCAGCTCTCTACAAAACCCCACTTCAAAGATCAGAACTATCGCCTTGTTGTAAGATTTTTTAATCTGTTTATAGTTCACTTCTGTCTGCGAGGAAAATGTCAATAAAGAGGATTTCCCCTCGTTTTGCTTTAGTGCATGAAGTTGTGCCTGAAAGTTATTTTCCATTTTGTTTTAAACATTCAAGCAAATTTAGTTTGATGGACTTCAACCAACATTTGTCTCATTAATTTCACCTAAAGGATCAGAGAGAGACAGAACCTCCACTTGATGTTTGATACATTGCAGAGACCTTGGAATAAAATCTGTTTTTATGTAGGAGGAACATGTTTCACTTCATTTTTTTTTTCTAGATTTGTGATTACAACATTTTTTCTTTTTTGCCGTGTCTTCCTTTTTATTGTCAGCTTTTGAAACCTTGGTGAGATTGAGTTGACTCAAAAAGACCTCTTCTTTCAAATCTGGTGAAAGTGCCAACATGAATCGGACTACACTGCTGTGTGTAATTACATTTGGTCTGTGGGGGAGGCTTTTTTTTTTTTTTTTTTTTCAATGAATCTACAGACTCTTGAATGCAACATTTGTAGCTGCAGGCAAGTCAAAACTCAAAAACCAATGCCAAACAAATGTATGTTACAAAGTGATGCGTAAAAATGTTTTTAATGCTTTTGAGTGATCAGCTTTATTCAAGGTGACATGAGGTTTATGAGCAGCATAAAATCATACTCTGTAATGACATTATCCTACTGGAGGTATTTCTGCTCTTGCATCATCGTTCCCACCTTCATAGCTCCACCACAAACATTGATAAACCTCCTTTTACTTTTTTTTGTTAATGTAACTAATATTTGACTTCAAAATTCCACCTAAGCAATTTCTCCTAAGTGCTGGCACCTCTCTCCTTTTTTTATTGCTTTCTCTGCTGAGTGTTTATCCATTGATTTTTCTCTAAAATCATTTTTCCTTACTGTTTACGTTTGTTTGCTGCGTTGGTGTTTTAATGCGCCTAACTAGAAGGAAAAAAAAGAAGTACAGCTGCATAAAAGATGTCAAATATTAAGCAGATTTTTCATGGTATTGCTTGCTGGAACTCATTTTTTGTTGTTTTTCTGATTTGTAACGTTTATTAGATGTTTCCCAGCTTGTTTGACTGCTCGTTCTTTCCCTTTCACACAGACAATGTGGTCAAAGGCCTCCCTCCAACCCACTGATGGTAATGTCATCTAGTAACATCTTGCTGGTTAACTTCATTGCTGACACTGCTGTCCAGAAGCCAGGCTTTCAGGCAGAGTATCACATCATCCCTAAGAGTGAAGGTAAATTAGTTTGCCTCCAGTGCTTGACATCCACGTTTCATCTGCTTTCTGTTGCAGGACTGTACAGTTTTCTTTGCACTTCATCCTATTAAATACACGTTACAGCTTATTAATTTTTTAAATGATTCATTTCAGTGCAAAGGTGCGGTGGTGTTCTGTCTGGAAGCAGTGGAAACTTCACGTCGCCACTTCACCCCATCTTCTACCCGCCCGCTATAGACTGCAGGTGGAAAATCCAGGTTTGCAACACTTCTCCTGCCTCTCTTCTTGGATTTACCCCCACACTGAACATCCCCCCCCCCCCCACCATCCTTAGCCTGCTATGAGAGGAATGCTGAGACAGCACTATCGAAGCCAAGCTGTTCAGTATCTCTTCTATCTTCATCTGTCAGCCTGCCGCTGCGGCGCTCCGTGTCTGTACGAGTTGTTTGTGTGAAGTAAACATGCAGGCGGATGCACCTGCACGTGTGCGCTCATAAGCACTGTCGATGTGTTGGAAGCTTGTATGTCTGCCTTTTTGTAAGATGTATGTAAGATAGGTGTGTGTGTGTAAAGGACCTGGTTAATATATAAATGTTGTCAATATGAGGCGTGTTCTGTGTCGTAGGTCGGCGAGGGCCAAAAGGTCCGAGTGAAGTTCAACATGTTCCGCATGAAAGAGCCTGGGGTGGACATCCGTAGGTGTCACAAAGATTACGTGGAAATCATGGATAATAAGTAAGACTTGATTTACTCCTGTTTTCAGTAGCAGGTGGTGCTTGAAACAAAACACATAAGGAGAACTAAACGTGGGCGAGAGAGGATTTGTGGTCATGTTCTTATGCCGAATAGACTACTAACTAACTAAATAAATAAATAAATAAATAAATAAATAAATAAATAAAAATGTTAATTTAAATTTGTCAAAATAAATGTTTTTTAAAAGTTTGTCCCGATATTGATACTAACATCTTTACAAGTAATTTTTCAGTGCCTCGTTACCAGTATAAATACTCCATTTAGTGTGTTTGAAGATACAGTTAAGAGAAAATCTTTAAATATTTGAGTATATTAGTATATTTGATTTGATCCACTTAGAGGTACATGATAGAATTAATCAAAAATTGATTAATTGTTTGCATCCCTAATCAGGACATTTTGTATGAGTACATTTGGTCTCTGTACACCACTAGTTAAACCTTGTGTTAAAACTTTTTGTTTCCCAGGTATTGTGGAGAACTGACTAATTTGGCTCTGACCAGTGACACTAACATCCTGGAAGTGGTTTTTCACTCTGATGAGTCCTATACAGACAAAGGCTTCAGTGCAGAGTACAGCGCCTACGATCCTAATAACCGTGAGTTGCATTTAATTTCTCTCAAACACACACAGCAGTTTGTAAGACAAATGAAACGCTACACGACAGAGACTGTTGTGTCATTAGAGCACAAAGACTGCGAGTAACAACTAAAACGACGGAGAAGGTCGACTCAAAGAGCAGATTGATAATATGAGCTTATGAGTTCAACTAATCAGCAAAAATCTTATCGTTACATCTGAACTGTCACACAGGAGGATACTGCTTTTATTGTTTTTTCCATGTTTGCCCAAAATTGGTTTATAATTGCAGCGATGTTGCGAACAAACGGTCACATCCCTTACTCACCCCGTACTAAATTTGTCTTAACTGTTTGATCTTTTTTCTTTTATGTGAGCAGCTTGCCCAGGCAAGTTCGCCTGCAAGACTGGCATGTGCATCTCTAAATCACTACAGTGTGACGGCTGGAACGACTGTGGCGACATGAGCGACGAGGCAAACTGCAGTAAGCGGAACCAAACACGCTTCTTTTTTTCTTTTATCGTTTTTCAAGTCCTTCTCATTTCTTTTAAAGAAATAGTTTGCCATTAGGAAAAAAAAAGCAACTCTTAGTGTTTTTTGCTGAGGGTTTGATAAGAAGAATGATACCACTTTCATATCATTCTGCTAAATGTTGCCAGCAGTCGGGAAGCTTAGCTCAGCAAAACGGCTGGATGAGGAAGGGAGGAGGGGGAGACACTTAGCCTGCATCTGTCCTGAGATAACAAAATCTGAGGAGCATAAAAATGACAAGCTGTGGTTTTTATGAGCAAGATCATATCTTATCCACTCTTCAGTGCGAGGTTACCAGACTCTTGGAAATCATTCAGTGCTAATGGCCAAGAAATGGCGCAGCAACCTACTAAAACGTGTCTTTTTAAGCTCTCGCTCCCTCCTCATACACTTGTTAAATGAGCCACTCTGAGTTTGTTAAAGTGAGCTCTGGTTGTTCCTAAGATGTTGATATTTTTGCAAAATATCAGTTTTGATCTATCTGGAGTGTAATTGCTGTCTGATGCTGCTGAGCCAATGATTTCCAAATTATTTATTTCTGTTGTTTTTGAGGTAATTTCTGTTCTTTTTTGTTTCTTCTTCTTTTTTTCAGAGTGCGACAAGGACCAGTTTTCGTGTGCCAATGGTTTGTGCAAACCAAAGATCTACGTGTGTGATCGTGTTAACGACTGTGGAGATGGGAGCGATGAGAAACAGTGCAGTAAGTATTCAAATCATTTGGAAGTTCAGTTTAGGCAATCAAGGCCTCTTCATTTTCAGGTGTGTGGGCTAACATTAAGACAATAGTTTGTTTTTTTTTCATGTAGATTTTCATGGAAAGATTATGATCCAAAATCTATAGATTCTGACTAGACAGATGAGCTAACTGCTAGTCTGAGTGAGACCAAGAACAAAGTAGTTTTTTGCTGTTTCAAAACAACTCCAAGCTCTAAAACCTAGCATTTCAGTCAGATTCTACTTTATATAAGTTTATAAAGTAAGTACTGGCTGTCTATTGATCATTTATGTTTAAGTTAAACAGTTGTTTTTGTTAAAGAAAAAATACATCTTTGCCAAAGTTAAAGTTACTATGGTGTGCATATCTGACATCGGCTACTCTAAATTATAAAGATTAGATTTGGCCATAAAACAACTCCTATTGGTCGGCCTTGAATTAAAGCACAGCCAGAAATGCTGCATCTGGAAGCTCTATAGCTACTTGCTGCTACTATCTGCACTTGGAAATAAACAGAAACTTCTATGTAAATAACTTAATAGTGCAGAACTGATGATTGTGTAAAGGTTTATAAAAAGTGTTTGTATTATAATGCAATACTTGAGATTTGAGTTGTTTTAAGATGACAGCATTTCACTATAATCTCAGCCTCGCTCGAACTACTGTAGCTATTAACTCATGAGTGCACTCAGAAGTAAGAAATATTTCTCCAAACAGATGTCGTTCAAGTAACTATCTACAACAGTGGAGATAATATAAACTCTAGGTAAACACATCAAAGCTATCATCTTAACGCAGAGATCCAAAACTTGTTAAATTCTATGCTAGTAGTGCTAAAGCTTACTGGGGTTTTTTTTATTTTTATTTATGTGTAATGCATGCAAGAAGTATGGAGACAGATGTTATTTTTCATTACTGCTGCACCATATGTTTTTTTTTTTTTTTTTTTTTTTTTACATTAAATGCGTTTCATCGGTTTCAGGCTGCGAGCCAAACGAGTGGCGCTGTGGGACCGGAGTTTGTCTGCCTCAAGATGTCGTCTGCAACAGTAGGAAAGACTGTGATGATGGAAGTGATGAGGCTTCTTGTAAAAGCTGTAAGTGGTAATACTTATTTCCAGCTAGTCTATGCCCTCTTCAAAAGAGTATTAAGACCACCCAACACAATTTTAAATTATTTTTTTTAATTATGATAAAAAGTCATGATCTTACATGACTGGTCCATTTTCCTCATATGGACAGCCTCCAATGCTTGTCTCTGTGTTTATGAAGTAGAACATAATTACTGTCGGTTCAAATAACATTGTTGCCAAAATATAACTTCAAAAGATGCGCAACATTCCTTATTATTAACGTAGTGGTAAGCTTTTTCATGTAGGAGTTCTCGTAATAAAAAATATATCGTAAAAATATTACTTCTGGTAATATTTTGACTTCAGTCTTGTATCAGCATATTTTGACTTTATTCCTGTATGATTTTTTTCTCAAAATATAAATAAAAAAATCTTGTAGTGTAGCCCTGATACTCAAACATACAGTTTAACTTTTTTATATCTTGTTACACAGAACATTAAGTAGTTTACAGCACAGCAAAGTTGTAGGTTTAAAAGAGGTTATCATCAAGACTTCAGCTTAGCTCAAAGTTTTTTCTTTTTTTAGTACTTTTTTTTTTTTACTCCTTGTTTCATTTTCTTCTCCTCCTTTACTCATCAGTTCCCCCCCTCGATTCAGTCTCCCCCAGTCCTAGACGCACACAGAGGGCACGATTGCATTTCCTTTTGATTTTCACTTCTGTGAATAAAGAGGGATATTAGACCTTAATCCCAATCAATACGCCCAATCAATGCAATCTGCTCCTCAATCACCGTGCATTGTGCATTCAAGCCTCACTTTGAAGCCTCGCTGATTGCACAGTATTTTACTGGTTAAATGTGTGTTTTCACTTTGAAACCTGTCTCCCACCCCCCAACCTCCACAGCCCCGGGTCTGTGCTCCAACTACAGCTTCACGTGTGCGAACAGCGAATGTGTCAACAAGGTGAACGCCGAAT
Source organism: Anablepsoides cearensis (assembly GCA_032275365.1). Classification (NCBI taxonomy): domain Eukaryota; kingdom Metazoa; phylum Chordata; class Actinopteri; order Cyprinodontiformes; family Rivulidae; genus Anablepsoides; species Anablepsoides cearensis. The sequence continues at coordinate 8,282,106 of JAUBOC010000050.1, read as the reverse complement.
GTGACCGCGTCGACGACTGCGCCGACAAATCAGACGAGGCCAGCTGTGGTGAGAAAAATTTAAAATCTTCTTTTTTTATTTTTATTTCTCCCTACTGACAACATTCACCTTTTTTTAAAAATAGCTGAAAGTGGACCTAATCTTGTCAGTGTCATTCAAACTAGATTATAGAAGTGAAGTTGAGCCACATGCCTGTTAGGGAAAAAGCCTGGAGGCCTTGGCTGTTTATTTATTTTATCCTTCTTTGAAGGCTGTTCTTGCCATGTCTGAAGATTTAAAAAAAAAAAAAAAAATCTTCATTAAAGCCTTAGGGCGTGTCTGCATTTTATTTTCTATTTTTTTAATTTTTATTTGTCAATATGCCAGTGTGTCTTAAGATTCCAAAGACCCACATCCAGAATTTGTCATGAGCACCTTCAGGAAAAGTTCATCTTATTTTCAGATTTTTTCCCTTAATGGTCACATTTTTCACTTCGGTGTAACCCCCTACCCCTTTTTTTTCTCTTGTAACCACGTTCTCTGCTGAGTTACAGACTGCGGCACCAGGCCCTACAAGCTGAACCGCATCGTAGGAGGGCAGAATGCTGAGCACGGGGAGTGGCCCTGGCAGGTCAGCCTTCACTTCATGACGTTTGGACACGTTTGCGGCGCCTCCATAATCTCAGATCGCTGGCTCCTCACAGCCTCTCACTGCTTTGTCACCCACTCCTCAGAGTAAGTTCCAGATCTTCTAATGTTTTGATCAAGCTTTAATGCACAAAGCTTGGGAAAAACCCTTCCCTTTCACAGTTCAACCTCTTGTCTTGTGTTCATCTTTGAGTCCTGTTGGTGGTGCTCTAAACACACTGTTCAACAGGAGCTACTTTTATCATGATTTAGATCAGTGGATCAGACACAAATGGTCATAAATGCTTGTTACAGAAAAATGTGCATATCGTTTTTTGACAATTTGTCAGTTTTGTGTTGCAGTTTTAAATTACTTATTTTTTTTTAAACTGATAAAACCAGAAGGTTGTAGGCACTGTTCAAATCATTTGATCTTAGGTAAAGGATTATAAACAGTTAGTATCTTACCTGTTACAGATAGTACTTCGATTAATGTCAGTTTGGAGAAATTTAGTTTAATTCTGATGAGCTAATGGCTAGTCAGAGCAGGGCAAAGACCAAAGTGGATGGCTGTCATCTAGAACAGTGTTTCCCAGCTTTTATTTGGTTAACCCATATTTTGAAACAGACAACATTGTGACCCCGCTTTTCAAATTTGTCTGTTTAACTAAAATAACTTATTAAAGTAGAAAACTGGGGATTTGGGTTTAAGAGGTGAATGAACCAATGGGTGGGCTAAACTTTGGTCACTCGCAGGCCGTATGTGGCCAGCGGGCCGCCAGTTGATAACCTCTGGGTTAGTGTTATTAATATGGTGTCTCTCACCAACTTTGTTAATGTTAATTCTTCTTTTCGTTTCTGTTTTTTTTTTTTTTTTTTTTTTGCAGACTTACTTTTCATAGTGAATTGATCTTTATTCTCTGTAGTAGGGCGTCTAGGTGTTGTAACTTGGTCTTTTGCCATGTTTTTCTCTCTTATTACCCAAACATCTATTTCTTTTCCTTGGCAATTAAGCTTCAATATAATGGTTTTACAATGGATCACAGTCAAAAGAGCAACAGGCTCCCTTGTGTGGCTTAATGATGAACTTCATGAATGATTCTTGATAAGAGAGGAACGTTTTAAAGAAATCAATTTATCCTACCGATGTAACCGAAGTAACGATGTAATGTGAATCAAGAATGGCGTTAAAAGTATTTGCTTGAGATTTTTCGGAAACATTTTGAACGTAACATCTGCGTTCCATTGAGGAAAAGCCAACAAAATAAAGTTGTTTTTTCACATCTTGTTCTTGCCCTGTTCAGGCCATTAGCCATTAGCCATTAGCTTGTCACTCTAGTTAGAAATAACCTCCATTTCTCTAAACTGATGTTGTTCCAACAACTAGCTATAATAGATAAAGTTTTATTTATTATTATTATTATTGTTATTGTTATTGTTATTGTTATTATTATTATTATTATTATTATTATTATACTTTATTCATTTCATTTAAAAAACAAAAACAAACAAAACAATGTA
>JAUBOC010000050.1:8252461-8277673 GCA_032275365.1 Anablepsoides cearensis | reverse complement strand
AACTTATTGAAAACTCAAGACAGCCATAACATTATGTTTCTTTACAAGTGTATGTAAACTTTTGACCACAACTGTAGCTGAACGCTGACCCCTACTTTTTTTTTTCTCCATCACGCTTTGCAGGTCAAGTGGCAATGGTCCTGCAGAAGGCGTCTGTGAAAATCATCAATGACACGATTTGCAACATGGTCACAGAGGGCCAAGTCACATCCAGGATGCTCTGCAGCGGCTTCTTGGCTGGAGGAGTCGATGCATGTCAGGTGAGATTGTGCAATTTTCTACAGGAAAGGAAAGGAATGAAAATGGGCTGCTATAGATGGGCTTCCACACCCATGTAATTGTAGTGCCCTCGCATCCAAAAGTCAATCTAATGACTGTTCTTCCCCCCTCCCCCCTCCTTATGATTGTGCTCACCAGGGAGACTCCGGAGGCCCCCTGGTGTGTTTCGAGGAAAGTGGGAAGTGGTTCCAGGCCGGCATAGTAAGCTGGGGCGAGGGCTGCGCACGTCGGAACAAGCCCGGCGTCTACTCACGCGTCACGAAGCTGAGAGACTGGGTCAAAAAGGAAACAGGAATTTGATGATGGTGACGACGTTCGGGGCGGAAACATTCCCAAGTGCTAAAAATAATGAGAGGAGGAATATTTTTAGTCTGGTTCAAGACGGTTCTCTCTGAATTTTATTCCTTTTAAGCAACCGACTGAGTGAGTACTGCTGCGTGGGGCTCAGCTCACTCACACAAATAACTTGAAGCACTTTTTTTTTTTTTTTTGGTGCCAACCCCCACATGAGCCCCTTCAACTCAAAATTACACTCACTGAAAAAAAGTTACACATATTGTAATTTTGTACAGTTTCTAAAGGTATTTTTGTAGTAATTTGTCCCCATCTGTTCATGCAGTGTGCTGATTTTTCAAGTTTCTCTAAAATTCACCTTTTTTATATGTGGGGTTTTATGGAAATATGAACACTAAACATCTTACCTGTGGTAGATAACGCTAACAAAGCTTAATTAGGACCAGACTGATGAGCTAACAGCTAATTTGAGCAGGGCTAAAACTAATGTAGATTATTCTTTATGATTATTATTCTTTTTTTTTTTCTTTTTGCTCTGTGACTCTAATCCTCTTCTGTAACGACTCAAACCACTATGAACAGCTTGGGCTCTCGTTTTGTAATCGTGTCCACCAAGCTTAGACTAGCCATTAAGCTCATCAGTCTGTTTATAACGAAACTATTCCTTTTTAAACTGAATGTAGTGGAAGAGCCATCTATAACATGTAAAATATTAATTATTCATAGCCTCTCCATAGAACCCTACCCTCACAAGCTCTGACCTACAGCTGTTAAACTTTTTACTGGGAATCCTGTGCAGGTTTTAAGGGATTTTTCTTATGGTGTCAATCCCTTTTTAAAAAAAAAAAAAAAAATGTTTTTTAAATCTTGTTTTGATTATGTTTTTTGTTTTATTTTTCCAGTTATGTTTTCTTGTTGAAGTCAATGTTCCACCTCGTCTTTTTAGACTCGGGCAGGTTTTAAGCGTGAATGACAAAAACGAAAAGAGCCAAAAAGATTAAGAACAAACATCATCCTTGAACAAGTATTTTCATATTATGGTGAAATGCATGAAAACCAAGAAGCTGCCTGGAAGGCAGAGAATGCATTAATCAATCTAAAAGCCCATGATTTGTTTTGGAATAAGGCCAGTAGTGAAGTAGACCCGATTTTAAGTTGGCGAGCTAAAACAGCGAGAGAGAGAAAACAAACACCAGCGTGGTCCTTGAATAATGAGAATGTACTGATTTCTATCAGTTTTTGTTTCTTATTCATTCTTCTGCATCGGCCCTGTGTGATTTGTGATTTCTGCACGATTCGACTGAATCTTGAATTGAAACGGGCAGGTGGAGGATGAAGAGGAGGTCCAGCTGGCTTCTGCGCGTGTCTTCACTGGAGCTCAGGGTGATCAGCGTCTCGAGACGCCCGAGAGTTAAAACTCAATCAGCCGCTGTTTCTGAGCCCTTTTTAGTTTCTTCTCTCGAGTCTCAAACCAATTTAATCAACAGATGTGATTGGGTTTTTATTTTTTTTTATTTTTGTGATTGACTTGTTCCGGAACAGTTTGATCCTGAGTAAGCTCTCTGAAAATTTGCATAAGTGTTATTTATTGAAGGGTAGAAAATAAAACATTGAGTATATCTCTCAGGTTGCCTATTTTTTATTCGATTTAGCAGAAATTGCAAAACTATAAAAGTGTAAATATGTGATGTTTGCATTAATTGTTGGAAAAGCCACAACTTTTAAACTGTTTTTTGTTTTGTTTTGTTGATGGTGCAGGTTGTGATTTAAATGTTGGACCTTTCTTCCTTTAATATGTGTTTATATGAGAGAATGATGACAATAAACATATTTTTATCTGATTGATTCTAATTGAATCACCTGTTTAATCTGTGGGCTCTCGTTTTGTAATCGTGTCAAAGGTAATAAATGCACGTGTTGGGAGGACTTGTCCCCCCTGTCTCTCTGTAGAGTTGTAATGAGAATGTAGCGCTCCTCCCTGTCAGTGAGCAGCGTGCACACCTGGGGAACGGCAGTGACGAGACGAGCTCATATCGTCAGATAATACCTTTCCTTTGTCACAGCTCCGTCTTATTACCCTTCCAAATGGGCATGTTGACTCGAGGAGGTGGAGACGTGTACAGTTGGGGTCCTACTGTCTCATCTGTCTTCATTAAATGCAGAACACCAGTGGGGGAATAGGAAAAAATCAACACAGACAGAGCTGCTAATTTATGTATTCATCACTTTTCCTTCATGGGAAGCTTTGTTTGTCACTTGAAGCTGTGTGTGTGTGTGACTGAAAACCTAACAGTCAACTGCAACTAAGGTGGGTAATGATGTTTTTTTTTTCCTGTCTAAGTATCTCTTTACTTTCTGTCTTGTTAGCTTAATATCAGATTAATTACTAAATAGACCATTATGAAAAATGTCATTAGATGTACACCTAACGACTGAATTTTTCCTTTCATTATCTTCTGCTTGTTCCAGAGTTGGGTCGTGGAGGCAGCGGTTTGAGCAGGGCGGCCCAGACATCTCTTTCCCCAGCGACCTCTTCCAGCTCCTCCGGGACAATTCCAAGGTTTGGTTCATGTGGAGCATCCTACACAATAGACAGATGTAGGCCAGGTCTGGCAATGATGGCACTGTTTTCAAGATGGCATGCCACAACTGGCCCTGTTGTGGTTTGATTTACATGGTGCTGACCCATGCATGGACCACCATCTGGAAAACCACATGTGGGCCACCAAAGGGCCACTGGTCTTTGCTGTATCTGAGCCAAATATCGGCACCTCGTGTGGGCCAGACCTGTGGGATTACGTCAAGAAATGCTAGGCAAACAGTTATTATCGGAAATGGTTTTATTTAAATATAAATATGTGTACAAAGGTACAAGCAACAATAGCTCCTTCCTAGCAAATAAAATTCTTAATACATAATCATAAGAATGAACAAACAAATGGCAATTAGTCGTGTTCCGGAAAAGAAAAAGCGTAATAACTGCGTTCAACGGCTGACAAACAACTTCGACACGAACATCTGTGGAGTCAAATAAAGTAGATACAGATATGTATATAAAGATACTTTACAATAGAGCAGCGTACACGCTGTACTTTTAAGGCTTATCGAAAATATAAAAATAAAAAGACGAAAGCGATGATGTTTCTGACAACTCCCTCCAAGCGGCGTGCGTCTTCTCGTTAGGCTGCCCTGGCACTAGCTCGTAGAAATAGACAAATGGCAGTACAAGTCGTCCGTAACTAAAACATCCAGCTTGTGGAATGGATCGGGCTGCAAAAACCCCAACAATTTGAATGCGAAATCGGAGATGGAACGAAAAAAAAAAAACGCTGAGAAAAATTTGTCACAAGACACACCGTTTGCATGCAACAGAGAGAAACTTCTGGGCTTAGCCATTTGTACAGGTACTCAGTGTTTTTTTCGGGGGTAGTACGGTTTCTTGTAAACATTGAGACAATTTGATTGAGTTGTAAAACTTTAGAGAGTGCGTGGTCCACATTAGAACTGCCTAAAACGCCCACCGGAAGTTTACGTCAAGTTCAAGATTGCCAACGGTTCCCCTTCCCACCCCTCCCAACAATGCCTCATTTGATTGTTCTGTTAAAATTTTCATTTTACAATCAGGAAACAACACACGGGGTAGCACAGCAGTTGTTTTCTTTTTTTCTTTTCACTTCCCCACACCGTCGTAACCATCTTTGGGATCTCTTGGCCCTAATTTCGTCTGTCCAGCACGATGTAAAATTATCAAAGGCTGAAAAACACATTCCTTTTGTTTTTATCCACTTGAAAGCACCTCTTCTGTATCCAAAACACACACACTGATCATTATCACAAGATGCTCTATGAATACAGCTCTGTCCTGATGTTTTTCCAGCCGTTGCTTCCTCTCTGTACGGTAAGGTTCCTGCAGCACTTGTTGGTCGATGCAACCAGCCTCTTGTGCAGAATAGTTTATGCTTGTTTTCGGTGAACAACTCAGTCTTTTTTTGTTGATGACGGACACAAATGTGCTTAGAATTCCTTTTGCATGCCAACAAGACACCAAATGACAGACAACAAAAGGCTGTTCAAATAGTTTTTTTTTTCTCTTTTCCTCAAAAACATCTTAGCTTGTAGTATTTTCTTTCAGTGTAACTAAGAGGTCATTCTTTTCCCACATTGAGGGTTAAAGTAAACGCTGGAATGCAGAAGAAAAGGTCGTCTTCGCTCTGTAAGACACCCAAATTCTCCCTGTTGCACTCGGAGAACATCTCTGCAGGTTGCAGCTGGGGGGAGTCGAGCCTGGTCTGCTGGGTTTTTCCGTCTCAGGAGTTCTCCCAAAACCAGCTTCCGTTATAGGACGGTTCTAGAAAATCCCAACTTCCAGCATAATCTGTTCAAATCCTTGCAGCACCGTCGGTAAACAAAATCTCTGTTAATGTAAGTTCAGCCACGCCTGAGCGCAGAGTGCGTAACGCTTCCTTTTTGATTTTCTTTTTTAAATGTTTTTTTTTTTTCGGATCAGACATGAGTCTGCATGCGTTGCGAGGGCCGGCCGTAGTCGGACTGCTGGGAGGACACTTGTGAGGAGGCGTAAGAGAAGCGAGACGAGCTGGACACTTTGCTGGCTTGGTCCGATTGGTCGTACGCGTCCACCTTCTCGTAGGAGGCGGGCTTGACGTAGCTAGTGAAGGCACGGCCGTAGGTAGCGGGCAGGTACGCCGAGCCGCTGTAGAGGGGATCGGTGGGGTATATGCTGGCCGGCTGTGCGGGTTGCTGCTGGGCCGCTTGCTGCTGCTCGTACGAGGATCTGCTGACCGTGTTGGTGGCGTAGCGGTGGTTGAACTCGTAGACCCGAGGCTGGGTGCCCTGCTGTCCGTACACGGGGCTGGGGGAGGGCAGCTGCGACGGAGTGTAGACCGGCCGTGTGTTGGGCACGTACTCTGAGAACCCGCTGTTGCGGATGTGACGATCGTCATGGCCGCGGACGTTGTAGTACCCATTGGTTGGATCCTGTAAAGGAGACGGAGAGAAATCAATCTTTATCTAAAATCTGTTCAGCATTTAATGTGTAGAGGTTTAAAAATAGAAAAAACATCCAACTTGCTAGTCTTTTTGAACCATTTTTACCTTGATGTCCGATCTTTCATCGTCCTCCTCCTCTAAGAGGTCGCTGTGTTCTGTGCGCGACGTCCCCGGAGACTCGCTGCTGTTGGGAGCCTGAGGGGGAAAAAACGTGCATTTCTAAAGCGTTACAAGGTTGAACAAGACCTCACTCGAGTCGCAACAAAAGAAAGTCTGAGTGTTCTGCTGCATTGTTAATGTTAGCTCTCCTGTTCTCTGCCAGGCGTATGATAGGCAGAGAGAAAGCAAGAGGAAAATAGACCTACCATCGGTTCTTTGACGTCTTCCTCGTCGTCGTTGCCACGCGTGGCGTTGTGATCGCTGTGAACGATCTGAACTCGGATGTCACTCTTGGAAAGACGAGTGCACCTTTTTCCTGTGGGATTTGAAACAGGTTGTTTTGTTGACATTCACTGGCACACGTCTGAATTGATAGAAACAATTTGGAAAAAGTTGGGATGTTGGGTAAAATGTAAATTAAAGCAGAATGTGATCATTTGCAATTCCTACAAACCCATATTTTGTTCCCAGTGGAACATAGTAAACATCAAGTGTCAAAATAAAATGTACTTAAGAAACAAAAAAGACACCATCTAGCTGGTTGCATGTGTACAAAAACCAGTATATACTTTTCTGCCTGATGAAGCCTTGTCAGATGTGTCAGCTGTGCACAGAGTTGTAAAGTAACTAAGTACAAATACTTTGCTACTGTACTCAAGTAGAATTTTTGGGTATCTGTACTTTACTTGATTAATCTTCTTACATTTTCACATAATTATCTGTACTTTCTACTCCATACAGTTTTTTTTAAAGTAATAAGTAAAAAGTCATGTAAAAAGTTAAAAAAAATACTATCCTTATAAATTGTGCCTCCTAAATAGAGTGAATTTCATTAAAATAAAAAGGACTGTACTTAAGAAGTATTTGTATTTCATATTATTGCATTTGGCCGCAGCCCTAAGATTTTTTATTTATTTATTATTTTTACTGAAACAGCTAGACTAGTGCATCCTAAATTTAAAAAAAAAATATTATTTTAATACGATATAATCATTTCTGCATTTTTTTGTGGAGGTCACCTCCTAATAAATGTCATTACAGAAAATCTAACTGTTCATTTTAAATCAATACTTTTGCTTTTAATACTTAAGTAAATGTCTTAAAGTATCTGATATTTTTTGTACTTAAGTAATATTCCTAAAGGAGACTTTAACTTTTACTAAAGTAGTTTTTTGGTGAGATACTTGTACTTTTATTTAAGTATCACTTTGTGGTACTTTATACAACACTGGCTGTGCACAATTACACTAATGTACCCCTGTACCATAAGTGAGGCAAGCTCTTCAGCTGTGCTGATAAATATCTAAAACATTTGTGGTTTCAAAAAAGAATTTAGAACGTTGAGCCATCTGATCACTTTTTCACACTTTTAAATAAGCTTTGACTCTGATAAGATGGCAACATTTTTGGAGGACTTCTTTGCATGATAGAACTTTAACCTGCATTTGTGGACCGCACAGCAGACTGTTTACACAAGCATCAAATTGTGGAAGTGTTCCTGAGTCCAGAACAGAATCAGACCTGTTTTTAATGCGTTGCAGTCTGAGGGGTTCAACAATCTCAGTGATCAAATATTGAACTTTGACCTCATCTTACCATACTCTTTCTTCCCCAGATTCATTCAAACTTTTGATATTATGAACTGTAGATGACAGGATATGCAAAGTCTTCCCAGTATTCCCTTGAGGAACTTTATTTTGAAAGGGTGTTGCTATTATTAGACGAGTGAGCCTTTGCACATCTTTACTTTTGAGTTATAACCTTTCTAAAAATGCTCTTTTTATACCCAGTCCTTTTACTGCCTGTTGTCTTAAGTTGTTTTAAATTACTTCTCCAGCTGCTTCTTATTCTTACCACACAATTTAAAACCCTTTGCTGACCTTCTCCCATCTTTTCAATATGAAAATAGGCAAATTCTAATTACTAATGTCATATTCTAATAGGTAACTACAGTCTAAACAAGGCATGTCTTTTTTTTGTCCTTTATATTATATTATATTATATTTTTACTGTTAGTAGTAGCATCATTGCTAGTTAGTGGTTATTTAGTTTTTTTGAGCTCTGTCTATAGTTTGTAAACTAGAGTGTGAACCTCTGTACTGATGCTGCTGTGACACCTGAATTTCCCCTCGGCGAGACAATAAAGGCTATTTTTATTCTATTCTAAATATTACCTTGATTTTGCAAAAAGCATGATACATTTTTTGTTTACTATGTTCCATTGTGAATAAAATCTGGTTTGAGATTTCCAACTTTATTACATTTTACACAACTTTCAAACTTTTTCAGAACTGAGATCGAACACAAACATTTTGAATCTCCAGCTCATAAATAACAGTATGTGTTTGATTAAGAAGGAAACAAAGTGGCTTTTGAACCCCTTTTCGCCCATACTGACCGTTGAGCTCACCTTTGCCTGTGTGCCTGCAGCAGAGGGAGACCAGCGTGATGACGCAGATGAGCAGCACACAGCCTCCACCCACTGCCCCACCGACGATTACCAGAATGGGCACAGCTTCTGTAGAGGAGGAGGGGGGGACAGTAATAGAAGAAAGTGTGGAAAAGTGGGAGGGAAAGGGAGATAATTGCCAAGAAGAAGGGGAGGGAACAAAAGGAGAGATAAGTATTTTTTTTTGTCAGAAATGTGCAGAACAAATGAGTAAAAGCTAAAACGAAAGCAATGAAGAGATCCAAGTCATCTGTCTTGCTAATCCCACAAACGTGCCTTGAAATATTATAAACCGTACGCCCCGGCCTGCTCGCGGATTTCGCGGCGTATGCTTTCGCGGACGACTCGGCATCTCGCAGCGCGGCTGTTGTCTGTAATCTCCCTGAAAGAAGGGTAACAAGGCCTGACATGCAGTGAAGCAATAGACAGTAATCTAATTAGAGATTCCAGGAGATACCGCTGTCTTGTTTCTCTGGAGACCCAGCTCTGATGCGTTGATGTAAATTACCAACGAGGGCTTTAGATTTTTTATTTATTTATTTTCTTTTCTTGGCATCTGCAGCAACAAAAGGTTACCACCAGCATCAGAGAAGCAGTGTACTGACTAATCTTAAGAGCACTCAATGGGGTTGCGGCTTGCGTTTCTGAGCTTGGCTCGAGGACAGTGATAGAGATGAGGTTCCTAGCTGAAAACACATGTAGGCTCCTCCAATTTAATTTTATTTATTTATTTATTTATTTAGTCCCTAATCAATATCTATGTTATGGGGCAAACATATTCATTAAAGTAGCCATCTGCTGATTAAATTACATTGATTAGAAGAGTATAATTAAGATAACCACTAGGAAGGGCACAGGTAATGCAATTTTCCTCAATGTAGCGCCTAGCAAAGCAGGAGTTGATAGAACTGAGGGATTTTCCAACGATTGCAGAGACCCTGCTGGGAAATTTGAGGTTTTAAGAGGTGTTTAAATAGATGACTAAACTAAGAAAAAAAAAAAACAAATGATTAAAAATGTCTAATTTAGTAGATCTGTAAAGCTATAATAAGCAGTCAAGAGGGCCTGTAGACATGAGGGCCACAATCACTCAAGATTTAAACCTATTGCTCAGTTGATTTAGAGTATTTTTTAAATTATTTTCACCACAAAAAAAATAAAATAAATAATACAAACTCAAGCACTAACTCTTCGCTGGGTCAAAGCAAAAAAACCATTTGTTATCGGAGACTGAATGGTAAGGTTATGGAGACTAACAACCACTTCCAACAACGGCGACTGCCACGCCTAAGACGTTTGAGTTAGTGCTGCATTTTAATCTGCTTAATTCTAGACAGGGCAATAAAAATGCTGAGTTAAGTCCTTTTGCTGTTTTTTTTTTTTTTTTTTTTTTTACTATTGCCAGGTGCATTGTGAGTGCTGGCCAGCTCACTTGCACGGAGCTGCGTTCACAATCGCCTTTTTCAGCAGAATTTATGAACGCCGTTTGTTGCTGTGTTCATAAACACTGTCAGGTCTTTTAATAACGCGAGCAGGAGTTTATAGATCGCACTGAAAATGGCGGAAGTTCCGCGGCTCGGAAATGGTAGGCAGCGTTGTCAAGTGTCTTCAGAAACAAACGGCATCCAAAAAAACACAATCTCATTTGTTCTGTTTTGCTTTAAGTTTTCCATCTTGACACTTTGACGTCTTCGTTGGTTTAGCAGTAAGCTTCTCTATTACACCCGTCCCATTTTATTTGTACTAGGTCCAGATTTTAGACACACTGACTGGGAACAACCGACATCTTTTGCAACGTTCCAGGATGATTTCCTCCTTCAACATGTGTCCTAATCTTCTCTTTGGTCTCAACTGACGACCCTCATGTTGGAGCCATGATTCGTGTCAATTTGCTCTCCGGGGTGTAAGCAAGCTTTTAAAGTGGAGCCTAATTAGCAGATTTAGGTTGATGTTTGTGTTTGTTTCCTTTTAGAAAATCCTCTTTTTCAGAGGTCATACGCAGAAAATGTTGTGACATCACATTCAGCTCGTTGTTTACAGGAGGAAATAGGGACGCTACTTGTTAGCATGTCGATTCTAAAATTGTTGGCAAGTTAGAGGAAATTAAAGGATCGGAAATGCTTGTTTAGTTCACGTTTTACATTTGAACTTGCCTCTGACCAGCTGCTCCAGTGCAGCATGTATTTATGGAATGAAGTTGCGTACTAAAGTATGAAACTAGTTACTTTAGCATCTATACAATCCGACACCAACGTCACTATCATGTGTTTCTGTGGATTCCCAGTCATCCAGGACGTTTAAAATTAAAATAAAAAAGATGAAGCTGAACTTCTGTTTTAAAGTGCCTGTGACGTCAAATTTTTGTAATAGAAATGAATGCATTTTTAGAAAGAGGACATTGATAAAATATAGCAAAATAAATTTCACGTTGCTGAGATGAACAGTTGTTGAGATATTTGCCTGTGAAATAACAGGAAGTGATGTCAAAGGGGAAAGTCTGTGAACAGAGCGTTGCTACAACGACTAATAACAGACTGTAGAGAAAAATGTGATGTTTCTTAAGATTATTGAGTCACTATCAGAGAGATGAAGAGTCAGAGTTCAAATAATGTTTCAATAAAGACGAGAGAGTTTTCTTAAAGAGTTCCCCTTTGATGTCACTTCCTGTTTCACTTTGGCTGAGCCAAGTTCAAAAGAAAATATGCCAATTATGGCACAAAATGGGTTAAACTGTGTGTATTATTCCAACTTTCTTAAATATAAAGAGGTTTTCTTTGTCTATATGCATATCACAGGCACTTTAAAAGGTTGGTGTCATTATTAATTGGATCGATCGGTATAGCCCAACCTCACTGACGTAAAAGTTGGGTGAAGTGTGACATGAGCTCTTAAGGTGAATCAGTTGTCGAGGTGCATCCAATTACTTTCTGCAAGTTTCATTACATCCTGAGTTTCATGAGGTGTTTTGCTAACAGACGAGGCACAGAAACAAAAACATTACTGCCTGCCTTTTGCCTTTCAGAGGTGGGAGATAGCTAGTTCAGAACAATGAGTAGAAAACCCTCAGTATCAGTGCGGGGCCTCCTGTCAGTGCGTACCTTGCTCCTTCAGCGTGACCAGGGCGGTGCCGGTGCCGAAGCGGTTCCACGCGGTGCAGTTGTAGCGCATCTGGAAATCCTGCGCCAGGGTTTCGGACAGCACCAGGGAGGACGAGACCCCATGGTCGCTGGTCAGGGTCTGCACGGAGAAACGTCCAGAGGACCCCGAGGACAGACTCATGTCCCCAAAAGTCCACACCTGTGTGGAATAAACTATGGTGAGCGTGCTTGCTGGTTTGGGAAGGAAAAATACAAGCAACGTGAAAGACTGAATCTGTTTATCCTTTGTTTCTCGCCTCCTGCTGAGTGAGAAACTAGTTTCTCTCTCTCTCTCTCTGTTCTGCTTCCACATTGCTGACCTCTGAGATGCTCCATGGCTGACGGCTCATAGGCTCACATTTAAGCTACCATCCACGTCTGCCCCACAGGTGAGGCCTAAGGAGGGTCAGGAAGCTGAAATTAGGCTCCTTTCTGCCGTCTCCAGCATGGGGGGCCAGCGGGGCACCCGTCTCTCAGTCCTCCTCACACCCTAATTATCCTCTCACGGCCCAGCAGATCTTCAGCAGTTCAACAGGGTCAGCTGAGTGATGCCTCTCGGGCCGCTAATTGAATGCGGTTTTGGCTGAAAACTGCAAGAATACACCCCCCCCATCTCCTGCCGTCTCCACTAACTCTGCCATCGTTTCAAGCCTGTCCGTCCAATTACAGCTGTAAATTTGTCAGTGTGTCTTTAAATAAGCTGGCTGGAATGTGTCGGCGCAAAGGTGCCGACTCTCGGGGTCAAGGCTAAACCCCCCCTGAGTTCTTGCTCTCATTTGGGGCGTGGCTCTGAGGAATGTTGGGTTTTCTTTGTTTCAACGAATTATTAAATAAATAGATTTGCTTACGATTTTCTCAGGTGGGGGGCTGCTTCCCACCCGACACTCCAGCTTGCCCTTGGAGTGCTTGACAGCGTGCTGCGTGGCTTCTGCTGTGATGATAGGTGGACCTGCGGAGAGGAGGCGGGGCAAGACAAGAGAGGAGTTGATATAAAATATATCAACATTAGAAGGGTATTTCTAAATGTTTTTGCATAAAATAAGATCGGAACATTGAATTTGGTCAGTTTTTTTTAAATTGGTATCAGTCAAAATCGGAATCGGCAGGTCAGACTATTTAAAGATCTGTGATCGGTCAGAAAACTGTAATCGGTGCACCCTTAAAAAATACTCTGTAAAAAGTAAATTTACTATAATGTTTGAAATGTATATTTTCAGTTCTAGATATTTCATATTGTAACAACAATGTAAAAGCAGCTTTCTAAAGCTGGAGAAGGTGGAGCCAGTTTAAACTGGTTCCAAATTTGAGAGTCCAAAACAATCCAGTTTGACTTTTTTTAGCGAGGGCAGAGAATCAAATGGAAGCAAAATGAGGGTTTTGCCAATTTTTTTTGAGAGCATGCTGCCTCAACTTTGTGCTGTCAACAAAATCAGACATCTATTAAACATTTAGTTCTTTGGTTAATGCCTTTCCAATATTTGAAACATTTGTGTTTTAAATAATTGTTTATCTTCGGTTACTTCATTGATGATTTCTAGAAGCTTGTTCAGCTCAGTGCTTGACTTGTTTTGCTCAATCAGGTGTAAATAAGTATATTGTTAAGGTGTTTGGGTGTTAAGTATATATACTTCCAAAGTAGGCTAAATTCTGTTTGGTAGATTATTTCTATATTGGAGCAATGCTTCTCGACAATAAGTCTTATGTTGGAAAACCTGTTAATTTCTCTTTTAAATGATGTCACATTTTGTAAGGAACATGCATTTGTGGGATGAGCAGTAGAGCCAAGTATGTAGGTTACTGTTACCAAAACACAATCTACTAAATACTTTTTGTGCTGAGTTGTTTGTTTCTATGTTGTTGAGGGGTAATTCAAGGATTTGATGGTTTGTTAAAAAGTTATTGATTCGTCCAACTTTCCAGCATGACTCCAATGACTAAAAATGACCTTCAAAATGAAATTTAATGTTGCATCTAGTAAATATAATTCTAATTTTTAGCTTTTGGATAGGATTGCCTGGTTGTGTTTGTAGTATTTGCCAAATGTCTAAATTTCAAATGTCAAATTTGTTTATGAAGCACAATGAGGGTAAAACGTCGACCGAAGTGCTTCGCAATAAAACATTAAAAACTGCATGTTAAAAAACAAAACAAAACAAGCCTTTTTAAAAATGTGAGTTTATAAGCTGGATTTAAAAGACTATAGATTCTGAATAACGAGTATGAAAGGGTTTAGTTGTTCCAGAGTGTGTTGGGCTGCCTCTGCGTCATGATTTAGCTCTTGGCTGCACTGAGAGCATCTGGCTGGTGGATAACTACATCTAATAAACCCGAAAACAGATCTTACAAAGTTATCTCTGGATGTACGGCTACAGGTAAATACCTTTTCGGGGTCAACACCATTCAAGATGGCTGCCACAGCTGGTTAGCGTTAGCAATCTCAAAAATTGCTAACTGTTTTGCAGATACTGAGCTGTGGTAGTAGCTGAGAGTCTATATAGTTACGGGATTTTACAGTGACATTGTACATACCATTGTATAGAAAGTCTGACTAAAACATCAGATTATTTCAGTTTATAACTCTGGCATTGATGGCAGAAGCAATATGCATTCCTTCAAAGATTGCCATGCCTTTTACTTGATGAAAAAAAAACAACAAAAAAAAAACACATTTGTTCTGTTGGAAATAAAATTTAAAAAGTATTTTCAAAGTTTTACCAAAGAACAGTTCTTTTGTTTTTGCGTGATTGTGTTTTTTTTTCCCTCCCCCGAAGAAGTCACTCACCGTTCACAGTTAGAGTGACATCTCTTTCTGCAACTCCAATCCGAGGAACAATGGCCTTGCAGGTGTACGTCCCAGCATCCTCCTGGGTAACAGCCTTCAGCTGCAAGGTGTTACCATTACTGAGCACCTGGTGTAAGATCCAAGGAGACAAGTGAGAAATGTGTTAGAAAGAGAGGAGAAAAAAAAATGAAGGAACGAGGCGGCGGAAGGGGAAGGGAGGGAGAGGCAGACAAAAGGAAAACACAACCTTCATCAGTGGGCCCCCTCACTGCGGAGGCAGCACAGAGGTGGGCTGACCATTGTAACAAATGCTGCCAGTTTGAGTTTAATTTCATTGTGAGGAGCTTTAATCACAGCATTAAGCACTCCAGCCACCGCTGAGTGACCGTGCTGCTGGGGAGATTGTTGTAATTAAACAGTGGGGACAGATCGCGGCTCGCTGTGCGTGAGTGGGCACCCCGGCCCTCCGGAGCTCCTCCACTCACTCACTCCTTAGCTCATTGATCCTGTCATTCCATCAAGCTGTGATTAATCCATTTATTCCCACTCTGCTCCCCCACTCCTCTATCTCCACATCCTCCCTTTTATTCCTCTCTCCAATTTTTTTTTTTATTTCAGCACACACTTTACGGAGTAACCCAATTAATCCATTACTCATGGCTGCTGTGTGAGGGACAGTGGCAGTGGGTGGATTAGAAAAATGCCTGTGCGTTTTCTTAAGAGTGGCTGGAAGCACTTGTTTTTTTTTCTTTGAGATGACGGCATCGCCTTGCTCTATCCAGCAGCAGCGGGTACTGGGGGTGGTGGTGGCAGCGGCGGCGGTGGGGGTGCTTTCTTCAGCACAACTTCAGAAATTCTATTAGTTGTCAGGAGAGCGGCTCCTGCGGGACGGAGCCTTTAATGGTGCGCACGCTAAAAGACTTTTACCAGGGTGGAGTAAAGCGAAGGTGGAAACATTTCATTGTTGCAACCTGCGCCGACTTTGAGGCGGTTCAGACTGGAAGCGCGGCGGAGTCTCGCAGAGACGTCGTGTTTGTTTGAAACCGCACTCCGGCTCGCTCGCTGCTCGCTTGATTGACTGACTGATTGGCTAATTGATCGTGTTGGAGTTATGACAGCGCTTCATGTGCGCCCGATTATTCCGTGCGGATCTGTCAGCGGACAAACGGCTTTTCTACTCAGAGGCTTTCACCCCCCCTCGGGGGAGGAGCACGCGGAGAGAGGTGTTGAAGATTCAGCCTCAAAAGAGGAACGTGTCGAAGGAGAAAAAAAAAAAAGTGTGTGGGATTCATGCCTCAAGGCCATGTGTGAATGTTTCTCTCTGGAGGACCGGTGTTGAGGATTTTCCATTCAGACAAAGTGACATTTGGTGTGTGTGTGTGTGTGTGTGTGTGTGTGTTTCCTCACCACGCTGGAGCCTTGCTTGGTCCAGGCCAGGGTCAGGGGAGGGTTGCCAGTCCACGCGCATGTAAAGGCTGCGTCCATCCCGGTGTCTACGGTCATCGGCTTCGGCTCCGACAACAGTCTAGGACCAACTAGGGAGAAGGCAGACAAAATCAATATGGGGGGGGGGGGTGTTTCACGTTTTTCAAAAAACAGCTACAAAGCATGAAGAAATGTTTCCCTTTCAGTTCGGTTAAACTCACACTGCACATCAACCAGGGTGCTGACGTTGGTGCTGCCCACAGAGTTGGACACCTCGCAGGAGACGGGGTCGGTGAAGTACGAGTAGTCCACCGTCACCTCCAGGCTGTCCCCGTTCGCCTCCGAGATGGGCACTCCTCCTTTCGACCACCTTGGACACACGAATAATCACATTACACTGTCACATTCGTTCAGGGGAGGCAATTAGCTGCGCATATCCAAGCGACTATTAGTTGATTCCAGGCTTGTGCCAATCAAACGCCGCCAATCAAGCAGCTCATTTAGCTCAAAGAGCTAACTGTGCACAGTTGTGCTGTGCTTTAAAGCCAACTGTAGTTCTTTTTTTAAAGTAGACGACCAAAGCTTATGTTTACCTGTAACCAGTGATCTCAGGATTGGCTGAAGCAGAGCAGATGAAAAGAACCTTGGCCCCCTCGGTGACAGTCTGAGGTTGAACTGATAGAGTCACTGAAGGGGGGTCTTTGGAAGCAAAAAAAAAAGCTCATATTAGACTCAAAAAGTCAACTTTACCAACACACTGTACAGAAATAGCTTGCACTCTGGGACTTATTTCCAGATAGTTTCAGACAGGTGGATGTGGGACTCACGCTGGACATTGATTGTGACTGATGTCTGTCGTCCAGCGGGAGCAGCTGCATTGAGGACCCTGCAGGTGTAGGTGCGTCCAGAGTCGCTGTCTTCGGGAACAATCGGAAGCATACTGACAGCTGCCTCCCTCTTCCCATCCTCCATTGGCGTCTGCAGAGCGGGGAGGACAAAGAGCAACACGAAAACCAGAAATCAGCTTAGTGTTGCACAAAACAAGTCACTACCTCGTGACACTGCAGGACTTTTTTTTTTTTTTTTTTCCATGTGCAAAGCCTTAAAATTGCTATTCTGCTCCCTGGCACGTCAGGTAAATCA
This sequence comes from Anablepsoides cearensis, assembly GCA_032275365.1. NCBI lineage: Eukaryota > Metazoa > Chordata > Actinopteri > Cyprinodontiformes > Rivulidae > Anablepsoides > Anablepsoides cearensis. The sequence goes on along the minus strand of JAUBOC010000050.1, from coordinate 8,260,998 downwards.
CATATTTTACGATGCAGCGAGGGATATTGTGCTGTTTCCACATTTCTGAGAGTGTTCCCCGTCAGCGCTCCTTGTTTGTCATCATCTTTTAAATCTATTTACTGCTAAGAAATCAATACTTCTAAGTGAAGAAAGGTGTGGATTCTCAGGATAAGGCTCACTGCTTCCACCACTTTCTCTTTGATTCTTTTAAAGAGATGGAGGAAAGAATAAATCTGCACTAGCCTCATTGATATGTGTCTTTTTTTTTTCTTTTATTTGGGGGGGTTGGTGACAGTAAGAAAGAAGTGTCACACATCTTTGAAAAGATAAACCTTTTCCTGTGACAGCCGAATCAATGGAGAAGGTCTTTCACTTCCTCAGCCAGACAGGAAAAGCATTTTTATGCTGGATCAAATCACATCACTCCCTGTCACCGCTGCTCACTCGGACAAAGCTTTTGTCTAACCCTCTTGCCACAAATTTGAAAATAACGATGGAAAAAATCTCTGCTTTGCCACAAAGCTGCCTCACCAGAATCAGCCCCCCGGCCCCCTCCACTCCTAATACCCTCCTCCTCCTCCTCACTGCAGGCTTCCCTAAACGTGGTGTTTAGCGTCGTTTAGCGTGGTCAGAGAGCATGAAAGATGTGACACTTTCCCAGCCGTGGCCGGCTCACGCTCTGCTGCCCCCCCTCGCCCCGCCCCACCCCTCCCTCCTATTGTGTCTCCCACATTGTTGTGGGTGATTTCTCCTCTGCAGAAACCTCTACTGTATGAAACCCTCATGCCTGTCTGAGCTTTGGCATGCTCCAGTTATGCTGTAGTGTCGCTGCATTAGCAAGCAAACGGGAGGTGCAGGGGAGGGGAAGGGAGGCAGAGGAGACGAAGGTGGGCGGTCAGGCGTGAGAGGGAATGGGAGGGGGACTGCAGAGAGTGAGAGAACAAATCTCACAAGGAAAAGGTGGCAATAGATAAAAAGAGAAAACTGATAAAAATAGGTGAAAGATGAGAAAAATAAAAAAAAAGAAAATGTGTTTGGTGAAAGTGACTGAGTTGTCGCACCAAGAGTGAAACTAGAGAAATGTCATTTTTGCAAAATAATGCAGCGTGAATGCTGAGTACTGAAAGACAACAAGACATTTGCTGAATAAGCTGAAGTGGAGTTGTTGAAGAACACTAGCAAATGTTAGCTAAAGGCTAAAAGGAGTAATAGTGAAACGTTAAAACTATTTAAATGCTAGCCAAAAATTAGAAGTACCACAATTCTAGCTAAAAGTAGCAAAACATTAGCTGAAAGTAGCAACTTCCAGTTTCAGCTAGAAATGACCAAATGTCATCTAAAAGTGGCAAAATGGTAGCTCAAAGCTAAAAACATTTTAACTCAAAGCTAAAAGTTGCAAAACGGTTAAAATGTAAAAGTAGAAAAATGTTCAAGACAGTAGCTAAAAAATTAAAGTAGCTAAAAGCTAGCCAGGTGGTAAAAACAACAAAATGCTAGCTAAAAGTTTAAAGTAGTTAAAATAGCCAAAGCTTCTGAAAAACATTATCTACAAGTAGAAAAACAAAATTTCAAGCTAGTAACAGAATGCTTACTAAAAGGTTAAATGCAAAGCTAATGCTAACTCTAAAATCAAAATATATTTAAAAGAAAAATACTAGCTGAAAGTAGCATAGTAATACAAAAATAAAGCAAATAAGCTGAAGTTATTTTTAAAGTAAATGTTTTTGGAAGAAATTACACATTTTAATGTATCTCTATGGAGAAAATTAGACGATGAACTACACAAAAAAGTAAAATCCTGGAATTGCCCTGATGAACATTTATTCATTTGAATGGTTAAAATAGCGCCAAGTATGCAGAAATAGTTAAATGTCAAAAACTTTACAGAAGAGGAGACAAAGGATAAAGGGAAACAAGATCACCATGTCAAATGTTCCCGTTTTGAACTGCTTTCCATTCATTTCTACCCACTGTTACATTTTGCAACAATTCTGGTGTTGGGATTAACACGTAATGTTGGGTATGGATCCCTTACCTTGGAATAAATTGCAGACTCCATGACCTCTCCATCTCGGTACCAGGTGATCTCAGCTGCAGGTTTGGCTCCCGAGGCCCGGCAGGTGAGGTTGTGCGGCGTGTGGGCCTTGAGACGTACGACTGGACCACCTTCCACCGTGGGGTCAGAGGGAGGAACTGAAGAGCAACACAAACACAGTTTAAAAAAAAACACAATTTTAGACAAGAACTGGAGCGAAACTAATATTGAGCTGGCTGTCGCTCTTAGCTCAGTGTCAATACACAACAGTATCGCCAATTGCTGGTAACAAGATGTGGTTTTAGACGTGAGAAAAGCCCAAGAACAGTTATTTCAGAGAATGGAGGAAAAAAAAAGAGAAACACTCAAACCTTATTTATTTCCTTTCTTGGGACTAACATTATTACTCTATTTGCTCCTACCGTTGCAGAGCAATGTTGCAGCTGAATTGCTTATTTGTTCATTTATTTGCATGGTTTCGCACGCACCACCAGCAAGCCAAGCGTGCCAGCCCTGATGAAGGCGTCTATCTCCCCCCCCAACCAATAAGAGAAGGCGTAAACATGGGGTTTGTGCTGGCCTTTCTCGCACCCGCCGCCGAGCCAATTTCACTGTGTGTATCTGAATTGTCAGAGGTCTTTCCGTTGCGGCGGCACGGACACTAATGGAATCCGAGTGCTAGGTGATTTTAATTTCCATGCCGATTCCCCTGACTGCACTCCCACCGTTGACTCCTTCGACTGTGTGCAGGATTGCTTTGGTCTCATCTGGCCACATTGATTTATAACACACACACACACATACACACATGCACACACACAGGAAAGCCCCTCCTTCCTCTTTCAGGCTCACGGTCTCACAAACTGCAGGCTGATTTCATTTATATATCCGTGTCACACATATAATGTTCTCGAACTACCAGTTTTCGCCTTTCGGAGGGGGTATTTATTGACTTCAAACGGAATAGTTCAGTTCAAATGTTCCAACAAATCACCAGTGAATTCAGCGTCTTTATCTCTTCTTTTCTTTCCTTCACTGCTCCTTTAATGGCCACATATAGATTCAAACAGGGCAAGATTTGCTGTGGAAAAAGTTCTCATGGTCGTAATCTTGCAGCTTCAGAGTCTCTCCTCTTGATAATATTTGCCCGAGGAGTAATTTATGGACTATCGACGGGACTAATTAATGGAGTGATATTCCTCTGCAAGCCACCAGATGCCAGCAGTGCTTTGCGGAGTCCCACAAGATCTGTCACTCCTAATCCTTGCCAGCCTGCAGCCTTGGCATGGAGGTGGGGAGGGAGGGAGGGAGGGGGTGGCTGGCTGTGAGGATCATGAGTGAGCTGTGTATCTTACCTAGTACAGTGAGCTTGGCACGGTGGGATCGGAGCCCCGCCTGCGTAGCCTGACACTCATACACCGCGTCATCCGCCAGCTCCGCTGAATCGATCAGCAAGCTGTGCTCGCCTGATAGCGGGTCGCCCATTAAGGAGTAGCGCGTCCAGCCTGCATGAAGAAGCCAAGCGCAGAGAACAGAGTAAGACGCGAACAATCCAAAGCCACAACAAATAACAAAAAAAAAAAAAGAACTGGAAAAATAAACAGACTTGTGCTGCAAACAAAAGGCAAAAAAAGAAAGTGTGTGTGTGTGTGGTGGGGGGGAGGGGGGGCGGGGGATGGAAAAGCTCTTTTTAAAAGCCCAAATGAAAGCATGCAGCACCTTTCCGAGCCAGGCACTGAGTTATTGTGTTGTGTTGCAGCATGAGACTAGCAAACATGCAACACGTGAGGGGGGCTGCAGCATGAGGACGCTGTTCTTTTAAACACAGACACAATAAAAATGGGGTTGCTAAGGTCAAGAAGAAGCCTCTCCACTCTCCCTCTCTCCACTCGGCTACACATTTAAATGTCAGCGCAGGACAAAAGCCAATTGATTATCCTCCTTGCTACAAGACTCTTAAAATGCTAAGCAACAAATTAAAGTTTGGTGTGTGCAGCGGTAGGCCGATCTGTCAGCGGAGCGTTCTTCCCTTGCCATTCATTTGTGTAAAAACCCCAACGATTTGACAGAGTGGGGGGGTCTGATTTCTAATGAGACCTGGCATTGATTGCAACAACACAAGAGACACGCCGAACAATAAATTTCAGGGAGGGAGGGTAAACTCAAGGCTAGTGATCGTACCTGGTAGGTCTCTCTCTCCACCCAAGGCAAGACCATCTTTGGTCCACTGTACCATTCCTCTGTAGCCCACAATGACACAAGGGAGGGTCACCGAATGACCCGCCACCACCACCTGGTCCTGGGGCTGCTGGGAGAAGTAGGCCGCTTGGGTGGCTGCTAGGAGAAAAAAGAAAAACAACGTGAGTACAATAAAAGCAGATAACATGTAGGACGGGGCGATAAAACGATAATATTTACTGTGATAAACGCATGATCTATGTCAATAGAAACTACATCCGATAGAAAGTTAATTTCACTGAACCGCACAGCATTCTGGGGGATGTAGGCAGTGGAAAGATTGGTGGCATCAACTCACTCACTCTAAGCTACCAACAACCTGTTGAGTAGCGTGGAGTAGTTTCATGTTTCGAGTTCCTTATAACTGCTTCAAAATAAAAAAGAATGACGTGGAGTGAAGGAAGAAAGGGTTCAACAGGTCTAAGAAACTCAGAGGTCACTAGAGATGTGACATTCGCAAACAATCCAAATCTTTTGAACAGTTCCTTACAACAAACAATTGGGAGTTGTGGACAGTAAAGATTTTTAATATCTTTATGTTTTCCTCCTTTGCCACAGTAGAGCTTGTTCCCATTTTGTTTTTTCACAGAAAATGTGCAAAAGGGTGAGTACGTGAAAGTACGTGATGACGTAACTCGTTCATAATCAAGCAGCTGTTTTTTACTGCTCAATGACAAAATTGGTCAAATCGTCAAGTAACAAGATCAAAATCCTTTTAAAGAGACATACATCCCATTTCTATTACCAGTCAGCATTTTTTATTTCTGGTTCTAATTTTAAATAGGTCAAAGAAATATTAATAAATATCGATATTGACTGATACGAAACACTTACTTAAATATTTTTCAGTTATATCTCCCAGCCCTAATAACACGTAACTTGTAGTGTAAATGGCATGACAAAGTAAAGTGACCCTAACCGAGTTGGGTCACTGTTTTTTGCTGACACATGCAGAGCAACACGAACAAGTCTGACGTGTGAAACTGTTTCTTTCCCCCTCATTCGAATGTGGCTTCTAAGAGGAAGAGTCAGCAGTACCTCATAACTTATTTAACCGTTTCAAAAGACCATATGGTTATATGCTCACCGACATGAAGCAAACACACTTTCTGGGGAAAAAAAAAACAAAAAAAAACACAAACTCTGCCACTCTTTCAATGCACTTTCTTTTTTGGTATGTGTGTGTGTGTGTGTGTAAAAATGGATGTTAAACAATCAAAACTCCATTAAAGTTCCCGGGGGAACCATCCGTTTGAGCCTGCTGAAAGTCAGCGGAGACACCTGCTGCCGCTCCGCTGCTGTGTTTAAGCGAGGCACGCCGGCGTCTCTCCGGATTGGCTGGCTCGCCTTCATACATACATACAGTATATGCAAGAACGCACAGCGTGAATGCGGATTCTGAGCTCTGACTGTTTCTTTTTTTTTTTTTTTTTGGTGGCGCTATGCTAAAAGACCGAGTATTACAAATCCCACTGGCTGGGAGAAGATGGCAACACTCCAGAGGTAACAAATCCATCGGGAGGGAAAGGGGGGGGGGGGAGGAGAGGCAGTTGGGTGGTTATCTAAGGGGGGTGTCTGTGATTTGGGAAAAGGACTTAGAAGAAGAAAAAAAAACTTTCTTCATTCTCCATCTTTATGTCTTTGTTGCTCAGTGGAGAATGGAAGGGGGGGGAAGGAAGATAAAGACAGTTCTATTCAGCCACAGCTAAGCCCCCCTCTACCATCCCACCTCCCTTTAACTGCTTCTCTTGGTGGGAGCGCTTAAACAGACAGGGTCGCCCCCCCCTTTCCTTCCACAGCAAAGAAAGACACTGAAAAGAGGGCAACATACGGCGGCCAGAGACGCACTATTGTCCTCTTGTCCCTCTCTTTTAATAGGCCTCTTCATTTCCAATCAATCCTGCTAAATGCAAGTTTAATAGCTTTTCAATAGCAGCTTTTCCCCCCAGAGGGTAGATGGGATTTTCTCTCTGTCTCACCCTTTTCTCTTCCCCCCCCCCCCTCCTCTGCCCAACACACACACACACACACTTTCTCACTATTTTCTTTTCCCTCTTTCTCTTTTCGAAAAGGGGAGCTTCCGAGGTTGTTGGCGGTGTTTATTCTGCACTCAATTACCCACTTCATCTCTGGGTGCACCACAGGTTTTAACCTTAAGCCCCCCCCCCCCACCACCACCACCAACCCCTCCCCACTCCTCCATCGCCCCCTTGGCGCCCTCCTGCCTGTGTCACGCAACAGCACAATTAAAGCTGCCAAACAGTGAGCTCATCAAGGGCGCCAGTTCTCTACAACCAGTTCCCAGCATCCCCCCCCCTTGGAAAACCCAATCTCACATCCACCCCTTTGTTTTTTATACTCGTCTCCAGAGGAGGTGATAACTGATGGTTGATCAGAAATTGAAAAAAAAAAGAAGATGCTATATTCTCTGTACAACATTTTTTGGAAGAGTTTTAAAAGGCAAATGAGCCGTGGGTGCAAACAGGTGGATTGTATGTGTGTCATGCGCCGCAGATCAAAAAAGAAAAAAAAAAAAAAAAAAGGAAAAGGGCCAATTTGAGAGCATCAATGAAAAGTGGAACGTCTTCAAGTTCAGACTATTAGGCATTTAGCGAAGGCTAGAATTTTCCTGTCGTATTTAAAAAAAAAATCCCCTGTTTTCACAGTCTGCCTGCCTAACGCTCAGCCTTTATGTGAGCACTGAGTGTTTCTTCTTCCCTCTCATGCAGAAGGCGTTTTCTTTCCTCTTTGTGCTCGCAACATTGATTGCAATTAAGTCACTCGCCCAGAATATCTAAATGTTTACAATGGACAATAATTCACTGCATTGCTTAATTGTTTAGATGGATTATATGCATTGAATTGTTTTCTCTTTACCTCACCCACGTACAATTTTTCACACTCTCAAATGGCAATTAACGCCACGCGCGCACGCGCACGCCTATATATACCGCCGTACAAATATAAACTACAGGGGCATGTGCTGCAGAGAGTGTTTTCACGCCGTATAAGTGATTCATGGCTCTCCAGATCCCTTATTGAAAACGCTGAACAGAACATCTCGACTGGCTAATGACTCATGCCAGATTCCTTTAATTCCTCCTTGCTGAATTAGACAATTCTTTGACGGTGTATTAGCAGCTTAATTACATGAATACATTTCTGACGTGGGGAGAGAGAGAGAGGAGAGGGAGAGATGGAAGAAATGGAAGCAGACAAAGAGCTGGTGGAAAAGAAGAAGTCAAGGAGCTGTGGGTGTGAAGAGGCTTGTTGTTGATGTACTGCAGTGCCATGTACCCCATACTCAAGTACACAAACACACTTTTGAGTTTTTTTTTTAGATTAAAAATGAGGAGCTTGTATCTTGGTTGAGGTTGAGACACATTCAAGCAGAAATAATTCAATCTCCTTGAAATTCGGAACATTTCGCCTGTGTGTGGATGTCGAATTATTTGACAAGGTCTCTTCTGCGGGTAAATAGTGCTGAGGTGATCATTGTTGGAGGTTTGGGGGAAAAGGTTCAGAAGGATCAATACTTTATCGGTCATAGATCGCTCTTTGAACAAGAACCAGTTGTGGGTTGTGAGTTTAATTTTGATCTGAACTAACCGTTGCCTAATTAAAACAACTCAAAGGTTTCACAAAGGTTCATGTCACTTTCACACTGACCAATTAATTTCAGCAGATTTTTTTTTTCCTGCAAAACTGATCACAAACAGTTCAACTATAGCAACATGAGGTTGCTTGAAGTTCTCAAACAATGTCTTCAGTAAAACCGATGAATCATAAAGTAGAATTCACAAAGACAGCTATGACATAATTTAAAGTTGCTTTAAGGCAGGTGCAACATGAACATAAACATGACAATAAAACATAAAATTCCCATCATCTGGTAAAAAGTCACTGTTGTTAGGTACTTGTGACTTCAGTAAACTTCTCATATTTAGCTTTGTGCAACATGTAGTGGTGACCTATATTAAGTCATTCATGGCAGACAGCATCTCTAAACAGACTAAATACTAAATATGTTTGTCTCGAAATTCTGTCACCTGAAACATGCAATCTACTCCGTCCAGTTCCTTTCCTCTGTTCTTAGCCACGGCTAAACGTCTCTTCCTCACTGGGAGAACGTGAATGTGTGTGCAAGATGGCATTTGCGGTGGAGGCGCCATCCTGTGGCAAACTTTGTAAATACAACACACTGCAAAAATGTCTTTCTAACCAAGTTTTAAAACCTTATATCCAGCCAAAAAAATCTATTTGATCTTGTTTTGAGACTGAT
>JAUBOC010000050.1:8240618-8252361 GCA_032275365.1 Anablepsoides cearensis | reverse complement strand
TCAAAACAAGATCAAAAAAACTTTTTGGCTGGATATAAGGTTTTAAAACTTGGTTAGAAAGACAGTTTTTGCAGTGCAAATTCAGTGCCACTAAGAAACTTTTATACATTTTTGTAATTTTGAAAACGTTAATCTAAAAGCTGTTCATGGGCCGCCAATTGCCCATCCTTTACTTTCGCATTCCTTACAAACACGCTCAAATAAAGGTCAGAGTTTAAACAGAGATGAACTCCTGAGCTGATGACCTTTTTGAGAAAAAAAAAATGTTACATTCTCCACCACAACTGGTAGTAAAGATATTTCAAAGTCAGTCAATATGTTGTGCTGTTGTATTGTCTCTGAAACAATATCAGATCATTGGTGGTTTATAATTGCCGTGTGTACAGATATAAACCTGTAAACATGTTGAAGCTTTCTTAAAAGTACGGGCAAACATGGCAGCATTTGGCCAGTTGTTTTCTGGACCAAAATGTGCTGTTTTCTAAAGAATACAATGGATAAGTCTAGGGAGACATTATTGACTGTTCAATATATAATTATGGGAAAAGCTTAAAATGTTGTTTCAAAGCAGAAGTGGCCAACCCTAGTCTTTGAGGGCCATTATCCTGCATGTTCTAGTGGTTTCTCTGCTCCGGTACACCTGATTTGAATGAATGGGTGATTAACAGGCTTCTGCAGACATGAAGGTGTTAAGCCATTGAATCGGGTATTAGAGCAGGGAAACAAGCACAACATGCAGGATTGTGGCCCTTTTGGACCTCCCTGGGTTAGCGCTTCCTTTAAACCAAGGTTGTTCAATGAGCTTCATATATAGGTAAGATCATTTCTTCATAACCTTTCCATAGAAACTCCACTTCATCAGATCTAAAGTATTGCTTTAGGCTGTGCAAGTCTTCACACAAAAAATGTAACATTTAATGTTTTTTTTTTTCCTACCTTGCGTAAAAGTCTATATTTTTCCTTCCTCCTGTTTACAAGGTCAACGCACATTTGGCCCTGTTACATTTCAATCCTTATTTCTCAAAAGGTATCATTTGGTTCACATGAGGATAAGTTTATGTGCATTTCTGTGCAGCAGTTTGAACTGTGAGTTTGAAATTGTGCTATGTTTATGTCCCTGTTTACGCGTCTTAATGTGTGAATGAAAGCCGAGGACAGGCCAGCGTTAATGGCCAAAGCAACTTGTCAGGCACTGGAGGGCACATTTAGCAGTTACATTGACACAGTGACTTTTTCCGTCACGTGGTTGGAGTTAAGTGCAGAGCAGCCTCCCCGACCTGACCTCCACCGAGTAAAGAGCTTTGCACTTGACCCCCGCATGCTTCCCCTTCTCCTTCGCATGAAACGATAGGAATAAGTTGACATTAGGAGGGATCAGGAGGAGATGGACAGATGTCAGCAATGATCCGACCACTGCAGGACAGCTGCCGTGATAGATTTAGTCCGAAGCCGTATAAATCACATGCCACAGTATGACGCTGGGAAACCAGAATAAGGTAATAGCGCTGCGGCTGACCTTTAGATTAAAATGTGAATCTGACACACACGGTGCATTCAAGTTGCCACAGTAACCATGTAACATAAAAAAAAAATAAAATCAAAAAATTGCACCTGGGGCTGAAAGTTAATTTAACAGACAAGGAAAGTCCTTCAAATAAAACACAAAGTAGAACAAAACTCTGCTCTCTGTTGGTGTTCTGCACTGATCCTCGACGCTGAATATGTTGCAGAGACACGCTCCGCGTTGCAAATCCATTTTACTTCACAACCTCGCTCCAGTCCAGTTCGACGCCTAACCTTTCGGGTTCATAAAATATTAATGTTATCAATTTTCTTTGTGCAGTAACATTTATTATTGCTCATCGCTGAAAAGCTGGCATTAATGTAATTGCCTTTGTCTGTCTGTAAGCAAAACATCTCATAAACCAATAAATGGATTTTAATGAAACTTCAATAAAGTAATTATTGATTATATAAAACTGGCTAACTGTTGAAATGGATCTTATTCAAGCTGACTGGCACAGCTAATCAACACTAGCAAACACAAAAACGGCTATATCGCTGTCAACTTTACAGATATTTAGGCTAAAATTTGGTCTGGTGGTAGCTGAGAATCCTTTGCAACACATACACTGAGGGCTGACTGTGGAAGATCTCCCAATCATTTGTGTGAGATCGTCAACAGCAACATTTTTCAAGATTTGGCCCAAATTGCTATAACTCAAAAGATGCTTGAATGCATTTCCCTGAGAAATGCTACATTTTAATGCTGCAGAAAAAGCACCAGATATTTACTTGCACTTTTGCCCCCCAGCAGCAGAGGCAGAATCCAGCTGATGTAGGTTTCCCACAATAAGAGGCAGAGAAAAAAAAAATGAAGAGGAAAAACGAGGGGAAAAAAAACCTGATTGCAGAACAAGGCAATTGGCAAAAAAAAGTGTCAAGCTTGGAATAAACAACCTCTTCCCCCAAATGCCATCCATTGTGTCTTGTCTAGATAAGGCTTCTAAATCGGGCTGGAAATTGGGAACTCCATTTCTCTCTGCATGGAATTATTATCCCTTTGTTTTGAGTTGAGCTCTTTTGTCTGTGGTTCCCGGCGCGGGTGTGCTTGTGTGCATATGTGTACAGACCGAAAAGGAAAAAAAAAAAGACAGTGCTGAGTAGTTGAACCAAAGAGTCCCAGAGGGGATGCTGCACCCATCTCATGTTTGATCTGGCTACTAAGCTCATTAGCGTGACTCCTACAGAACTTCTGAGAACTTGAAGAAGACGGGGGGGTTAAACAACAGATACCACCCACCAGCGTGTGGCACCCGACACACGATGAGCTACATGTGCTCTTCTTCAGCTTGGACCGTTGCAAACAGCCTCAGCCTGTGTGTCTGCGGATGCTCTTGTCTCTAATGGTACCCATGTGGACTCATTTCTATCCCTTTTTTTTTCTCCCACATTGCATTCCAGCTGCCCATATCCTACCCTCCCACCCACCCACTCGCTCTCACTATCTATTCTTCCGTTCGGCTTTTCTTTTTTTTTGTGCCCAAATTGCAGTCTAACAGCTTTTTAAGAGCTGTTTTGCTGTAGTTTAATCCTCCTAGCCTCCCCTTTCAGCCTTTATTCCATTGTGAAACTCTTGGCTCAGACCTATACACACTAAAAACTGCTGGGTTAAAAACATCCCAATGTATAACCCAGAGTGGGGTCCAATTTGGACCAACTCTGGGTAGTTTTAACTCAGCATTGGGTTGCCAGTTTGACCCAGCATACCAGGTTAAGTTGTGTTAGATGACTTATTGAATTAAAAAGTCAAACCAAAAATCTGAGTTATTAGAAATGTACAATGCAAGTTTGTGCTAGCTTGCTAGCACTGGTAGCTATTAGCATAAGCTAGCTAGCTCCAACTAATGCGATTTTAGCAACCCAAATTTATTGTCTAGTACAAACTAAAGCTACAAATAAAGCTTAACAATTTATTTTTACTATATTATGCAATAAGTAAAGGTGTTAAAGTGTTCCGCATGCTTCACACAAACTGGCTAAATTGCGGCAAAATTGTCTCTCATTGTCGCGGTTTTGCGACGAAAATTATGTAATTTTGTTTGCATATTTGAGTCTTCCACATCTGCTTGTCGCAATCTGCCAAGAGAACTTCTCACCCACAATTGAATCTGAAATTATTATCAGAAAATTCTGGGCATGTTTAATAAGTCGAAAGTGCTGAAAAGCTGCACTTTGCTTCAACTACTCACTACCAGAATCTGATAGTTGTAGCTACCTGGAGGCAGACATCTGTCTGCCAAAATGGCAAGAACAAAAATTGCCAAAATTCTCATATAGAGAAAGCCGGACCCTTAAAACAGAAGTCCAGTCAGGGCTAGTTGTGTTAACACAGCTTAAAATGTTGGACCATGAATATGGACACAACTCATTGCTAATCCAACCACTGAGTCAACGCTTTCACCCAATATTTGGTCAAACCATCCCAAGCCATGACCCCAACAGCTATATCTTGGATTTTGAATTAACAAAATAACCAGTTTTAACAATAAAAATAATCAGTTTTTAGTGTCTAGACTTTTTTTTTTCAGAGAAGGAGTGGACCAGGTCCTCATCCCCCTCTCCTGTCGCTCCGCTGATACCCCCCACCCAGGGCATTTTCTTCCATTCCTCGGCAACCAGAGAAGCATGATCCCAGAAATCAATGCAAGACCCCCCCACACAACCCCCACCTTCCCCCGTTTGAGAGTTATATAAGGTGTAACTAATTGTTGATTTTCTTTCTCTGTGGCTCTTCCTGCCGTCACTCTGCTTTTTCAGACTCTTGTCAGCTGTCGTCTCTTCCCTGGAACTTTCTCTCCCCGTCCTTTTCCCTCTTCTTTTCCTTCTCTCTCTCTCTCTCTCTCTCGCATCCCGTCTCTCGCTCTCTCTGCATCCATGGTGTGAAAATCACAGGGGTTCGTGTCAGGCTGTCAACACAACACTCAAGAAAGCAAGTTGGAAAGAGCTGGGGGAGGGCATCAGGAGGGGAAAAAAGTGGTATACTTTAGGCAAGGTAAAAATGGAAAAAGTGGGCTTCTGTCAGCTTTCCAATTGCAAAGCAGCAAGTCACGGAGGGGGTAGATTGATGGAATGGTGTAATCAGTCTGTCTCCAAGGCCATCACCGCGAGGCTTCCCCCCCTCCCGCTGGGACAGTGAGTAGTGGGGGGGCGCACACATTAGGGGCAGCGTTGATCGCATGGGCGAGCAGCAGCAGAGTTTCTCTCTGCTGCCACAGTGGCCAGTGTAATAGAGTCATATACATAAAAGAAGAGAAGACTGGGGCAGAACGGGCGGACCAAAGAGTGCTGATGTGACACAGTCAATGTGCGAGTGAGTCTATGTGAATGATTGCTGCAGCTCCTGACAGCGTGCACACACATTGCCCCCCCCTCCCCTCACATGCACACTCAGCGCTGTGCTCTTGCATCTTCGGGGTTTCTAGTGGGCAGAAGCATCTCCCCGAGTATATAATTCCAGCACAGCTTTTAAACTGCCCCCCACCCCCCGCTCTGCAGTCCTGGAGGCAGAGAGCTGAGAGCCGACTCTGAGTAGACAGATACCAAGTGACTGGCTGGCTGGCAGGAGGACAAGGAACAAAAAAAGAAAAGCCATGCGGGAAAAGAAAAAAGAGGGCGGGAGTCTGTGGTATGAAATTGTCTGCACACATCAGTGGGCCATGTTGACAAGATGTTGATTGAGCTAGTCCTGTCATTCCGCTTCTACTTAGCCATCCCCGACCCCCCACCACCAGTCCTGGTGTTCTTTCACTGCGAGACAGCTGCTGGCTGGATCTGTGTCACAGTTCCAGCCCTCCTTCTTTAGCTTCTCCTCGCTTTCTGTCTTTCCGAGTTTCTGTCTCCAATTAGGCGCTTTCACAAAACACTTCCAAGCCGGGACGTAAGACTTCTTACAGTTGCCACAGTGTCATTTCTGAGTGGACCGAGGTGGCTTGGTGGGTTCACATCAGCCTGTCACTGTTGCCTCCTTGTGCCAGTGTGTGAGGTGGTTACATGGTTGACATGTAAAATGTACAATGTCTTTACAGCTCAGTGACGTGATATAGTGATTCTGGGTGACTCATCCGCAGGATGTGAAAACATAAACAACAATAAACAGATTCATTACCGAGGAGAGGATCGATGACACACAGCCACTTTGTATTTAGTTAAGAAACATGCTTGGTTAACCACAAAGAGGATCTCTACACAGTGTTAAAATGCTAGGTTTTAAAAATTGCAAAAGGGAATGTCCATCATTGCAAATTAATGAAGGGTCAGAAAAAAGGAAAAATTTATAAGCTCATAAGGCAAGAGACAAAAACCCCACACAATACTTTACTCACATCAATGGTTAATGTGTCACTGAATAAAAAAATGGATAAGTAAAATTTGGGACTGGATGCCAGCTTCTTCTTCCCTTGTCTATCTATGAAAACAGCTGAAAGTACAGAAAATATGTCAGCAGTTGCAAATGTCCATAGGTGAACTAACAAGTGTGAAAGTTTTCATGTACTGATTTGTATTTAAGATTTATTCAGTAAAGTGTGAAAATAAACAGGTTGGTTGAAATGGTAAACTTAATGGTCTAAAAGAACCCTCACAGCAGACAGGTTTGGACCAGATCTGTTGTCAAGCTGGCACTGTTGGCATGGCAAACGGTTTGTCATCTGGACGCGGGCCAGGCCTGGTAGTAATGACACAGTTTAAGATGGTTCGCCACAACTGGCCCATGCATGGAACACCTCTGGTAAACCACATCTGGACCACTGAAGGGCAGTCACTCTTTGTGGTATCTGGGTTAAGTGCGTTGTGTGGGCCAGTACTGGGCCATATAGCTACGGGGGAAAGTTCGTTATTTAAATGCAGAAATCTGTCTATATTGTACATCTTGATCCCAGACATGTATTTTTTTTTTTTTTTTTTTAGTTTTTATAGTCATTTTTGTTTTGCAGCAGACGCACTCTTATATTTTTATCTAAATATCTCATTTGAGAGTCCACATTTGTTCAAATCTGCCATATTTATTTACTTAAAAGTCTGGTACTTGTTCTTCTACCTTTAAACCTGACACAAAACATTGACTGACCAGTCCAATGTAGGTCAATTACGTGACTCAAGCATCTGTGTGGTTTTCTGCAAAGTCCTCCAAATGCTTTGTCTACATTGAGTGCACGATCGCACTTCAGAATAATATATCAATATATCTGGAGTAAACTTTGTTTTTACCTTCAATTTCAAAAACTCTGGTCAATGCAGGACAAGGCTGGCTTGACTAGTGATTTATGAACGATCAGAGGCACTTTCATGGGCCTTTGTCAAAGTACTTTCTGACTCCCTCCCTCCTCTCTTTATTTCCCAGTATTTTGAATGGACGGGCTTTTAGTACAATTTACTCTGCTTTTTTTTTAATCATTATCTTCTTTTATTTTTCCAAAGCCCTGGTTTTAGTGAATGCATAAAGGCTGACATAATGGATGAAAACAGTGCTGGTGCACAACATGTGGCAGCAAGGCAGCTCAAAGGAAAGAAATTCCCAGGCGCAAGTAAACAAAACAAGTAAATATGCTGATAAATGATAGATTAAAAACCCATAAAACAATGCAGAAACAATATTAAAATTGCCCTTATCTCTTGTCGTTTTCAAAAAACGCTTCGGAAATGAAAACAAAGGAAATTCTCAGCATAGATTCTGTGCTGAGACTCAGAGCCTTGTGCTCTGGGGTATCAATTAATTTAGTCAAGGGATTTGTGGCCTGCTCTTCCTAATTGAGCCCAGTGGAGACCCCCTTGGCTCTTCTCGATAGGAAGTAGTGCGTTTCATAATTAATACTTTTTTCACCCCCCCCTCCCTTTATTATTATTATTTTTTAATGAGGGTGGTATTGCTGTAAATTCATGCATCTCATTAGAGTAAAAGGGCCATCGACGACATTGTTCACTTTCTGCAGTGTTCGCTGCGAGAGTGAGATGAATAGGAGACAAGCTCATTGAGAGGCACAGTGAAGTCAGGGCTGTGCGCTTTTGTGTGTGTTTGAATATAAAGTGCAGCGAGCTCAATGAGAGTCTCATTAGTGTTGCCTAATATGTGTGCTTTTTAAAGCTTAGAGGTTAATGCCTGACTTGCCTCCATTTCATTGGAGTTCTCTTTAATTTTATGCATAATTCTTTCTTTCTTTTTTTTTTTCTGAAGAGCCTCTTCACTGAAAAGCAGCAGAGCTCCGTTGTGAACTCTGCGTGCAACAGAAACACAAAGGCGCACAAACACTTCTAATTAAACATGTTTGAAAATGGCTCTTGTCACTCTCTCCCTCGTGATTCATCCACATTACTGAGCATATTTCTGAACTTTACTTCCCATCTTTCCTGTCCGCGAGCTGCTATAACTCCTGGCGATTAAACAAATGACCTCATCTCCCAGGAGATCCATGGATTTGGTGGAAAACAACAAGAGGGTGATTTACAACGCTGCCACCTCTTTGTTCTTTACACACACCATTCAATATGCCATTTATTATCGCCCAGTGCCGAAAGGCGAACGATGAAACTTTGCAGAATGTAATTATTAGGTGTACCTGTACCGCTGATTAACTCTTGGAGTCAGTTAGATACAAGATGAATGTCACTTCTTACAGATCTTGAGCTGCAGTTTGGTGTGGCAGTAAGTGATAGTCATTTACCACACCTATAGCTGCATCTCAAAAAAGTCAGAATATCCGGAAAAAGTTTACGTTTTTTTGGCAGTCAGTTCAGAAAATGAATCTCATACATTTCATAAATTCAATAAAGATGCAGTGAAATATTTCAAGCCTTTATTTCTTGTAATTTTGATGATTAATGAATGAATGAAAAAATATTATTAGATATCGTTTGCTACTTTTGAAGGCGTCCACAGTTTCTGAAGCTTACAGAAGTTTCCGAAATTGGCATAGGGGAAAAAAAAAATCTGCGTAAATTGTGACAACAGCTACTAAAGCTGTAAAGTCACTACCAATCT
The DNA here is from genome assembly GCA_032275365.1 of Anablepsoides cearensis. Lineage (NCBI taxonomy): Eukaryota > Metazoa > Chordata > Actinopteri > Cyprinodontiformes > Rivulidae > Anablepsoides > Anablepsoides cearensis. Next base: position 8,243,825 of record JAUBOC010000050.1, on the reverse strand, counting down.
TCTCTATCCAAGCTGGCGCAATTCATTCTTTATGTGTCTTCCTCTGGCTTCATAAATTAATTATGGTCACCCCCCGTCACTTACGAATGTTTACAAAATTTACGAAGAAGAAAAAACTTACAGAAATGTCTGTCAAATCTCTGCAAACCTGAAGACCTGCAAGGGGGCCTGAGGGCATCCTGAGGCGTCGCCTGCAGGGAGAAGGCATTGGAAAACCAAACTGGGCGTTCCGATGTCCCTCCAGCTAAAAACCTGATCTGAGGTGTTTTTCCTGGGCTGAGGAGACAAAGAACTGGACTGTTGCTCAGTGGTCCAATGTCCTTTTTTCAGATGACAATCATGTGGAAATCCAGAGTATGGAAGAGGAGTGGAAAGGCACAGAATCCATGTTGCTTTAAGTCCAGTGTGACGTTTCCAGTCAGTGATGATTTTAGGGGCCATGTCACCTGCTGCTGTTGGTCCTCAGGTCCACAGTCAACACATTTTACAGCACTTCATGCTTGTGTCAGCTGATAAGCTTTATGGAGATGCTGATTTGGTTTTCCAGCAGCACTTGGCTCCAGTCCACACTCCGTAAAGTACCAAGAGCTCTGAAATGTTCCAATTTTCTGAGGGGCTGAAGTTTTTCATTATTTGTAAGCCGTAATCATCAAAATTAATAGAAATAAAGGCTCGAAATATGTCACTCAAACCTATGGAATAAATAAGTTTCACTTTCTGAACTGACTGATAAAAAAACAAGTGAACTTTTTCATAATATTCAAATTTTTTGAACTGAACTCGTCCACTGGGAGTGACGTTGGGTTTAAGGTTTGACCAAACGGCAACAAACTTCCCACTGCTTTGTTAGTCCAAAAGCCTCTTGCAACCTTCAAATTTAACATGAATTTCAAATTTAAATATAAGAGATTTCTTAAGTAATTGGTCCACCCTGCACAGCCTTTGCCCCCCATGTAAAATTGTCTAGATCCGCCATTGTCTCAGACCAAAAACTCCAGCATCAAAGGCGATGGGTGACATGCATTCCTCCAATGAATGCGAGGCCTTTAAATATTAAATGACTTGATCTGTTTCCACAGTCTCTCAGATGCTGCAAATGCATTAAATCTGAATTACTTTCAACAAAATCCATGCAAACCATTCTTTTAAAGAACGTATAAAATGGGGAGGGGAAAACAAATTTACCTGCTGACCTCGGTACATCCTGCTCTCTGCTGCGAGAGGAATGGAGGGGAAGGAGAAAACTAATTTCCTGAAACTCCATCTCTTAAGCGTTGATTAGTAAAAGGAGCATAATTAGAGTGAAATGTGAAGTCAGGCTTTTTTCAAATTGCACCGCTTCCTCCAGAAAAACCAGGCCATGATTAATGAATAAATGATTAATGAAGGAACTAATTAATCAATTAATTATTAAGCAAGCGCTCTGAACAAGAAATGGGTAGGATGACAGTGAGCAGTGAATATACGGGGTTGTTTAGGTTGTGTGTTAGACAGAAAAAAGAAAAAAAAACGGGAGGGGATTCGGGATAAGTTGGCTGTTTGTTCTGTCGGTTTGTTTTATCTTCTGTTAAGAGAACGAGGATGGCAGGAGATGGAAGCATTTATCGCTCCTGAGCTTCCTCAAGTCACTCAAAAATCCTTTCGTTTTCCAATCAAATAACAGGATTCAGAATGAGCGGCTGAGGGTGACGCAAACTTCTCTCCTCCCTTGTCTTTAACTAGGACACCCCCATCAATCTTTGATAATCTGCAGCGTGGGTCTCCTCCTGCGTGACCCGGCCGATGCGTCTGATGGGACTTCACAGCAGGGATTGATGTATGAAACAAACGCTTTCCAGTGTAACTGTGATACACCGGACCATTTCAAGTCAAGTTTGACCTTTTTTTTTTTTTTTTTCCCCTAAGATATTAATCACTGCAGCGAAATAATATATGTGATATATCCTTCCCCAAGGAGCTCCGCACACTTTCTGCTTTGGAACCTTTAAGCTTGAAGGAGGTGGAGGTTGTGTTTTTTTTTTTTTTTTTTTTAAATGTCTGTCAAAAGTCCCCAGAGCTGCAACACAACAGGATACGGAGAAAATAATATTTTATACGCAGATCAGTTTATTGTTTCTATTAAAATGCAGCATTATTGTGTAAAGCTGCGTTTTCCCTCCACCCTTCCCCCTGACAACCTGAAACACTTCCTCAAAGCAAGAGCATAAAACAGTAGCTTTCATCCCTTGCATTTTTCTCTCTTTTTTTCTCTCTTCTTCTTTCCCCTGCCGTTTACTGTTGGCCTTATTAGGAGTTGTGAGTGACGGAGTGTGCTGGGAGAGTCTCAGGGGGCTTTGATGGAGGCAAGCGATGGAACTGAAGCAGGCTGAGGGCGAGATCATGCCTACGTTTATCCCCCTTAAAGGGCTTCATAAAGTTCTTTGTCTCTATACCATCCCCCCCCCACCCCCACCCAGACACACTAAACACGCCTTTTATTCCTCCGTTCGTTCTAGTTTATTGTCGCTCCCAAATGGCCACTGGCTGGGGCTAGTGCCGTATTCTGTCCTAATCGCACCGTAGCGTTGCAGATTTCCTCAGAGTCAACTGGCTGTGAATACATCTCTGTCACACAGGGTGGGCCGGCTCATTAACTGTGAAACCCCGGACATATGGTGGCTGTGTGTTGGGATGTATCATAGCGGAGAATGCCGTGGGCTGGGCTTCTGACCCCCGCCTGGCCTTTAACACCTTACCGGCTGCACCCAAGTCTGCGGTTTGATGGACTTAAACACTTCATTGTGCGCTTTGTCGCGACGTGTGTTTTCTAACTTCAAGTGAAGAATGTGCAGCCAGGGACAGATGTGTGCTGGCTGATTGTTTTACCAAACATGCTGCAGAAAAGGTTTTGCTTTTAACTGGAGGGAAACGTACAAAATGTAAAAATAGTTTGCTTACATGTCTGTAATATTGAGGTGCGACACAAGCTTGTTTCCATGTTTTCTGTCTGAGAATTTCACCTTAAAATAGATTTATGCTGAAGGGGAGAATAAACCAATCAGATTATTAATTGTTTTCGTACTGTTTATTTATTTATTTATTTATTTATTTATTTTTTCAGTGATTTTTGGTCAACCGTAGCAGAAAAACAGCTGCACCAATCAACATGAAACTTGGCAGGGTTGTAGATGACACTGACCTACACTGCGCCAGCCAACGGTTTTACCA
>JAUBOC010000050.1:8206063-8237196 GCA_032275365.1 Anablepsoides cearensis | reverse complement strand
TTTTAAAACAAATTACATATTCCTCTCTTTTTAAAACTCTTCCATAATTTTTTTTTTAATGCGGCGCTAATTTAAGGGAGTTCAAGCTGGACTCTGTGTACGTGTGAACTTGCGCACTCAAGCAGAGGGTCTTCTGTCTTTTTAGTGGTCCTCTGATTAGGCTAACTCACAATGGTGATGTGGTTTCAGGGGGTCCCCAGTTAAGAGCCACAGGCACTAATTAGACGGGGGTTCATTAATGTGTTGGTGTGAGAGAGGGTCCGGGCCACCGTGGGTTGAGGCTAACACAGAAAGGAATAAAAGCAACGCCCCACTGGAGACGGGTCGTCGTCACCTCAACCGGCATATAAAGCAATTCATTAACTGGTGTGGAAACACACACTAACAAGCCGTGTACTCACAAACATGTAAACTCTCACACCTCACTGTGAATCCCCACACTGAGGTTATGTGTATTTCATACACTCACTGCTTGTTAACGTTTTACCTCGGATCAACGAGTCAACGGATGGACGGAGTTTTATTTGTCCGGGAAAAATGTGTTTATGTTTGTCCTTTTATAAAAAGAGATTTGTTCTTACGAAAAAAAAAAAAAACTAACAAAAAACTAACAAATCTCTCCCCTTGTCACCATCATGTGAGAGTCTTTGAAATCCTTTGAGTCCTTTTTATATATAAACAAATCAAAGCTTGAAGGAAATGAATATGAGCTTCAGTTGAGATCCAAGCCTGGAGGTGTAAACGGGATCCACATGACCACTGTCCATTTCCACACCATTACCGCCACAGTCACGGCTGTAATAGGTTGAATTGGGCCATTGATTTCTCTCATGCATCCTCGCTTTCACCCACAAAACCAGTCAGTGGCAGCTCTGCTGTAAAACCCATTTCTCTCTCTCGCTCCCCTTTTTTTTTTTTAACAAAACATCACATGCTCTCAAACGACTCGCAAACCATGAAGGAATCCACGCACACACTTATACACACAGCCAATGCAAAATGTTCCTATGGGGGTGAAGCGGAGGGCTTAGTTTCAATTGGCTTTAAAACCTACCCTGGATCTTTATGGAGTTGACTGGCGGCACTATAGTGTCTCAGAGGACTGTTTAGGGAAAAAAAGGGGAAGTTAAGCTGAGGTCTATAGTGCAGTGAACATACATGTCAACAATCTTTAGATGTTTACCTGTATACTGACTTAAAATCTGTAAATTTCATAAAATATCCATCATACTCTCACATGATACATGGGGGGTCTTAGTCTTGGACATTGAGTACTTGAAATTTTACTTCAAGACCACAACTGTGGAAATGTTACTAAATTGCCAGATTATTGTCCAATTTATTTGTTAAAAGTCTTGTTTTCATTGAATTTAAAATGTAGCTACTGATTAAAATCCAAACCTGACTTAGTGCTATATATGTATTTTTGTTACAGGCACATCCCCACCCATCCCCACCCCCCGTCATTTGCACCCAAAGTGAACCATGGTTCTCTGGGAGCGGTAGAAGATGTTTGCACAATTTTAAGTTAAACAATTTAGCTCCAACAACAACCAGTAGAAAGCGTACAGCAACTTGTAAATACTGTAGTTCTTCACTTTCAGAGACGGTGGTGAAAACATTAAACTTTTATCGTCACTAACGTTACTAATTTGCCTCTGTAGTAAAATTCTTTCCTCTGCCCTCAAACAAAAATGAAGATTTTGTCAACATTAGCTCTATTTACTGATTAGCTACATTTGTACAGAATACTCCATTTTTTAGGACACTAGTTTTTTTTTTTTCTGGTCTTAGTCTTGACTTGGTCTCACCCTCCCTTGGTCTTGGTCTAGACTTGGTCCAGGTCCTAAAGGTCTTGGTCTTGCCTCAGTCTCGAGACACTGTGGTCTTGGCCTTGACTTGGTCTCGGGTTAGGTGGTCTTGACTGAAACACTACTGCTGCAGTTCCTGAGCTACCTGAGTTAATGGTTCAAGTCCTCATACGGAATTAACCCACATCCTTAATACCCAAAACTACCGATTAATGTCCACAAGTTAGCAAACACGATGAAAAAAATGCATCAGCATCTCCAAAAATGTCCTGATACATCTCAATAATCTCAGTCTAAAAAACATTGAGTAGGTCGTCTGGATGAAAATGCCATGGACTCAGACAAGTTGGGTCCCTGCTCTGTTCAGTAAATAGCTTCTGGGGCGTGCCTCAGACTCAGACACAGCTTTGGAAAGGCAGTCGGACAAGGAGTGGGATGGGGGTGCGCAGCACGAATGACTCAAATAACTCAAGTGAACTGGGCTATTTTAGTGATTGACTCTGGTTCTGGTTCCATAGAGAGAATCGATTTACCAGCTAGCGATGGAGCGGCGTATCACATTTGTATGGGAGCAGGTACAGTCTAGAAATGCGACTAATGGATCTTCAAAGGGATCTGGATCTACAGTAGATGAGCCATTTAACTCATGAGGCTGTTCAATACAACTGTTTGATTTTGAACGAGTTACGTCATCTTGTATGTAATTCCGTCACGTGGGTGGTACCATGTGTTTTGTCAAGTGGAACCCTGCTCTACTCCACCCCTTGCTTATTTTCTTTGAAAAAGCGAAGGAGGAATATTTGTCTCTATGGTTAAGGAAGAAAAATGAAAGATTATGAGTGGTGGGGAGAAAAAAAATAGCAATCTAGGTTTTTATTGTTTGGTGTAAGGAGAGGTTTGAAAGATTTGGATCGTTCGTGATCGGTACATCTCTAGTAGTCTAGTGGGAAGAGAAGTATGGAGTAGTTCTTACAGGATCTACATAAATTAAATTGAAGCTAAATTTTGGAAAAAGGTTTGCTGTATATGTGTACATACAAAATTGTGGTAAATCCATGTAATTTACAGACAATCCACACAACTTGACATGTATAAGTGAATGATTAATCTAAAGTGTGACAACTCAAGAGCTTCTCTCGACCAGCTTCAATTCGGCCCCCAATCAAGCCTGATAAGCCTCTCAGTCTTTGGTCAGCTGTTTTAACTAGCCTGTGATTGAGTGGCTTCATTAAGAGCCTATTTATCTTTCCCTTGACCACAGTCCTAAAAAAGACTGATGACATGCTCAATCCCAAATACCACTTTCACAGGAACCTGAGCAGATGCACAACTGTATTAGTACATAATCACAGCTTGAAAAGTGTGTTCGTTTTACCACAACTTTCCCAACACCCTGCCATCTCCTGACCAGCCGTCTGCATATAGCACCACCGCCACCCCACAAATCCTTTTTGAAAAATGTTTTGCAGGGCATGCAGCTTGTTAGGCATGTGCTGTTAGGTGTAATCCTGCCTGCACAAAATAGCCGGCCAGATGAACCTGTGACCTCACAAAGAGAGACGCTCCCAAACAAGCCACAACAAACAGCTCTCTGTAGCCACTCTCTGCCTTTGATCTGAAGGAGTCGAGATGAGATCTGTCTCCTCTTTCCTCTCTTCTCTTTTGCCCTTTTCTCTTTTTCCTGTACAGCATCTCCTTGCATGTCCCCCCCCCCCCCCCACCCCCTCCTGCTGAGCAGGTGTATTAAATGAGGTGACTATTCCGGCAGCGTTGGGCCGCACCTAAAAGTGCAGTCTGTGAAGAGAGCTTTTCTCTGCCTCCCTCTCATCTTTTATCCTTTTCCATTGCCCCATCTCTTTTACTCAACCTTTTTTCCTCTCCCTTTATCCTTCTCCATCCCCTTTACTCCTTTTAACGCGTTCCCTCGCACTCCTGAATATGAAACAGGGGATCGAGCCTCTCATCTGTTTGAATTCATCAACGCCTCCCCTGTCTGTCTCCCCTTTTGAGCATCTTGCTTTTAGCTTATTGTCTATTTAGCTGTACGTCTAATTACGCCGTCTCACTTATGTAATTAGCACAAAAATAAATGGCTGCCATAGCTTTGTGTCTCCCCTTCACCCCTCCCGCTGCAGGCTCTGAGAAAACAAATTATGGAGAACAATAGGTACAAATGGCTTCTGCACCAAACCACATGATGGATGCATCCCGGTTCCCTGCATCTCATCCCTTTCTCTTTTTTTTTCTTCTCCCTCCCTCCCTTTACTCTTTCTCCTTTCTCCATTATCTCCAGCTCTATATGTCTCTGTTTGGAAACTGGAGAGGAGTTGAGCGCTCTCTCACCCAACTACCCTATCACTGTATGGCTATATCATCTGTCTTCCCTTCTTGGCAATGACACTATATTCACACTGACAAGATATTAAGCAAACTCCTTTTTTTTCTGTCCTCCTTTTCTTTTACTCCCCCCCCCCCCCCCCCATCTCTCTGCCTTTCCCCCCGTGTTGTCTCCAGTGGCTTTCACTTCTCCTCCACTATCCCCCAGAGCATTCTGTAAACCATGACTGCAAAGCAAACGCCTGGGACTTTCTAAAGCAAACAGCGAGCGTCCTGTGCCACAGCCCCATCTGTGGATAGTCTGAGTTGGGGGAACAATTGGTCCCTCTCCTCCTCTGCTTCGTTCTCTTTCCAGTCCTCCCCTGGGATCTGCACAACGCCAGGATGCCTCTGTCAGATGGGTGCAACGTGCTGGAACAATGGTCGGGCTGCTTCCTCTATAGAAGGGAGGTGTTGGGTGTACCTTAGCCAGCTTGGGAAGCACCTAGCCATGTGTTCTTAACACCCCCCACCCCCACCCCTCCCTGCAGCATCTTTACAGGAATATCATGATAGAAGAAGCAAACAAAAAAAATCTTCCACACCCCACACTATTCACCCTGACATACAATCACTCTCTGCCTGCCAAAGTGTACATTCAAGAGTCAATGTTTAGCCCGGGGTGTTGAATTATCAACTTTCTATTAATCCCCCGCAGAGTTGCAGTCAGTAACTCCTTTGTTGTTGTTTTTTTTTCTTCCACCTCTGTCGCGCAAGAGAAAAGCTTGGCAGGTTTGTTTTACACCAATACAAGCATATCCATTACCTGAAATGCTAGGCTCCTGGCAGTAAATCCTTTTGACCTCTTCCACCCTTTTTTTTCTGCCTCTCGTTCCCCCCCCCCCACGCCGGGTCCATTGTTGTCTTTGCATTGCTTTTCTTTTCCCGAACAGACAGCAGGAGCGAGACACACCTTGCCCTCCTATCAGTTCAAGGGCTCCACACCTCAGTAAACACTTTGCTGTTACTCACATCTCCTCGCAGCTCAATAGCATTAACGTGTTTTTTTTTCTTTTCTTTTCTTTCTTTTCTTTTTTCTTTTTCCACTGAGGCAGCTGCAGTTAAAAGCTCGATCGATGAGCTTTGACTGACATCCCTCAGTTGACAGCAATTAAGCTGCCTTTTTCTCGCAGACCTCCCAGGGCGAGTTTCGCCACCTCGGCCGAATTTTTTATTTTTTTTCTCCGAACAAAAATGGAAAACAAAAAAAGACGAGGCTACACTTTATCTAACCCCGTCTGAAAGCCTCCTGCAACAACACAAGAACCATGTGAGCCGCAGCCAACCAACTATTTTGGTTGAGACTTAGGTCCCTGACACAATATTTGTCTTGACATTCCAGGCAGTTTGAACTGACAAGAAGAACACATGAATAAAAAAATGAAATAGTGAAGGAGGGTGTTGAACTTTAAGGAATGAGTAGCTGAAATCCTTACTCCCATAGGAGTTTTCACTGTTTCCATCACTGATATAAAGTGAGCACAAGGCAGGTCATTTCTTGTTTCATTGTAGACGTTTTTCATCCATATATATTGCTGGTTTGGGAGATGACACGTTCCAGGAACTGGAGCATGGTTAATTGGATGGTTGGACTTTGACTAATAACTCCAGAGAAAGCACATTGTCTTGAAGATGCCAGAGACTCGTCTCAGCACTGTTGTATTGGGCGCCCTGTCTGGGAGTTCAGGTCGTTGCTTCTATGAACCAAGTGAGGTTCTGTGAAAATGATATGAACCAGTAATATCCTACATAGAAATATTTGTCTAGCCCAGTTCAGGTCCACAGAAGGCACCAACACACCCCGAATACCACAAAGAATGAATGTTAGAAAAGTCTGTTCAGAATTAAACTGTTTGTTCAAACTAAGGTTTTGTCAGTGAGTTACTTAAAAAAATATATTAATTGTTCATAGTGTTTCCACAAACTTCCACTTCAAAATATCTGATTTATCCCTTTAAGCCTCGGTCCACAAATCTTCGGCACTCCTGCTTTATAAGTGCTCACGTCAATCAGGTTTTATAAAAAGCAAGTAAAAGCTGAATTACAGAAAGAAATGTTTGCATGATGCTAAATTGATAATGTTTGACTGTATTCCAAACAGAACTTTTTCTTTTCCCTGAGACTTCCCTCAGCTGCCAGAAGCCATAAATCCTCTAATGCCAGGTTAAAGAACATGACTGGTAGAAGATAACACAGGAGCAGATATCACTGCAAAGCAGAAGATAAATTTCAATTTGCTGTTGATTTTCGTCTCTCGGCAGGAGATATGAAACTCTTGTCTTGCCTGGTAGCAATTGATTGGGAAATAAAAACAAATGTGCAGGTCTGGTATGTCTGGGATCTCTCTTGTTGTATCTCAGTTAACGATGACTTATCGGGACTTCTGAGTCTGAGGTACAAGTCTCCGGAAAAGAGGTGACACTTGCATTTTAGGGGAAGATAAATGCAACACAAGGCCTTTCTTAAAATAGCTGCTACTGTATGAATGTGACTGTTTCCCTCGGGGCTGTGTTTTAATGACATGCAGCAAATTAATCCTGCGTTCTCCCTCTCTCTATTCTTCCATTACTCTGTTTGCACAGAAGAATAAAAGGGTAAATAATTTTTGTGCTTTCTCCACCAGTCTGTATGCTGATGATACAGCCCGAGGAGCCTTCGCCGGAGAAAAAGAAGAAGACTCCAGGCAGTGGCAGGAAGCTGGCATGGCCCTCCATTGTCCTATTCTCTTTCATTTCCTCCCCGCATCCTCCCGACTGCCCCAGAGGAAGACAAAGGTGAGGATGTGTCACGAGGAGAGAGTGAAGACAAAAAGAGGATGGACGGTGGGAGATAAAAATAAAACTGGACGAGGCCAAGCACCATCAACAGTTGTGCTACCTGGCTCTAGTTTGGCTTCCTGTGTTTAGCCGAGCCAGTGAACACATTAAGTTTGGTAATGGCAGATAACAGCGCCTCGGGATGCACTGACAAGTTCTTTATCTTTGTTTACCCAAATGGCAGAGCTGATTAGAGACACATAACATTATGAAGCCCCCATTGTTCTCTTTTTATACTCACAAGCATCTTCCATAAAAGTGGGGGAAGGGACAAAAGAGGATATGAAGACGGAAAAAACACAGGGCTGCACTTGGAGGTCTTCAGGAAGAGACAAGAAGCTGGCCATTATTCAAAACCCTTGTTCCTCGTCGCATTCAGTTTGTACAGGGTTGATTATTGAGGGTTTTTCCACAGCAGCTATTTTAGACATGGACCTGTTTCTGCTTTCAAAGTATACCACAAAAAAAAAAAAAAAAAAAAAAAACACTTTCAAAATGACTAAAAAAAGAGTCTTTCATATCATTTCCAGTGCATAAACAGGGTTTTATCCTGTCGTACGACACCACCCTCAACAACCTGTTGCTGTGAGTTGACAGCTGTGTACAATGAGCAAAATGAGAGAATTCCTCTAAACTTTTCTTCTTGTTAAAAAGGTTGTTTGGCATTGTTCTGGTGGCGAAAAAGACAGTGATTACTTGGTCACCACAATAACAACCCCTCTTTTAATGATAACTCTTTTGAAACAAACATTTACATCAAGCTAAAAGTTAACATGTGTGTCAGTGAAATGTTAAAGTGGCTGCAGGCTTACCACCGAGGTTAACCCAACCAATTAACGAGCTAATGTCAGCTTGTTAGTCTCCTGAAGTTACTTTGTAAAAAATAGAACGGGAAACTTACAGAAAAGATTTGGCAGCTCGAAACCGTGGTTCAAATCCAGGACCTTCTTGCTGTGAGGGAACAGTGCTAACCACTAATCCACTGTGCTTGAACCTGCAGCCTCGTGATTACACCAAGCTACCACTCACTACTGAGGCTTCAGCTAATTAATTAGCTTAAATCAGTTTTTCAGGCTTCCAAAGTTACTTTACGAATAAAGAACAACAAAGAAGAACTCAAGTTTCTCATAAAAACTACATTTAACAAAGTTAATCTTGCACTATTTCAATGTTTTTTGTTTAGTTTTCCCAAAAATGTATCATCAATTAAAACAACACGTTTTTGAACAGTCTTTTGGTCCTTTAGTGTTTCAGCTGACTTTATTAATTATTTTGTTGAGTGCTCTTTAGCCTAGATTTTAATAATTATAATAGAAGTATTGAGTTAACTATATATATTTTGTAGCGGAAGTAAAAACAGAAGCACATATTTTGAATATTTGACCCTGTGTTGGACTTCCAGCCTGTGCAAGATGTCTCACAAAGGGCTATGGGCGATATAAAAGTGAGCATTTTTTATCACATATTTTGAATGAATGAAAGGATGGATGGTGCATTTGTTTAAATTTCATACAGTAATATCTTGAAATTGAGTTACTTTTGTTAAACTAATATGGTCAAAATCTCACACCTGTCCTAACTGCTTAATCATTCAGTTTTTATGCATTTTTTAACAGACTGAGTGTCTTTTAAATGAATTAAGGTGAGACTAAAACCTAAATTCTGGTTTACTGATTAGTGTACACTTGAGTTTTGAAAATTCACCTAATACAACCACTGCAGAAGAAAACATTACACAGAGCTCACGTGGGAAATCTGCCAAACAAAAACATATCCATATCTTTGCCATGACTACCTCTCTTAAATAATGCAAGCTGGTTGGGTTCAGGACTCAGTTGTGTTTGGATTCTGCTGTGTCGGCATATCCCACAGCCCTCACATGCTGGTTCCCTAACTCCAAACTTTCAACTATTTCACCCATTTTTTTTTTCTTTTCACAGAGGCAGAAAGAAGGATCAACAGAATATAAAGGCAAGTAAACACAGAAAGCCTGATTGTGTGTGAGTGTGTGTGTGTGTGTTTGTCTGACAACAGTAACAAGATGGAGAAAAGGTTAACATTACTCAGCGGACTTCTTCCTGTGTTTACTTGCTGCTTGTCTGCCTAATCACCGAAACACCAGTGACACATCTGAGCCTCATCCCTGCTAAGTCTCCCCGCGCACCATCTTTTTTCTTTTTTTTTATTTTTTTTATCCGCCACCGCCAAACTTTATTCTAAAACTGTGCCCATTCTGACTCCCTTCACATAAATTCAAAGAGCAAAAGTGTCAGTTGATAAAATATGCACAGCTCCTTAAAAACAAATCTCTTGGGCTTTGTTGTCTCTGCATCCACATGCAAAGTTGTGTTCCAGGCAAGGGGAAAAAAGGCCAACCTCATGGTAATGGGGAAAGGAAGGATGACAGGGTGGAGAGGGTTAGTCACTTCTTCGGTTGGATTCCAGTCTTACGTGTGTGAGAGTGTGTGTGTGTGTGTCTCTCTCTCTGCATGAGGTAGAACCGTGAATGGGGCTTTCAAAGCCTTTGGAGAAAGTTTTGCTTTCTGCCTCCGGTCCATTAGGGCAGATTTGCTCTCGTGTCCTCGTGTTTCACAGTCACACGTTCTGTAACCAGGCAAAAAAAAAAGAAGAAAAAAAAAAAGCAAGGTGGAAAATTTCCCCTGCATTACACTATAGTGAAGACATGAGTGGCGACACGACTTAAGAGGAAGGGAGAGAAACTTGTAATCTCAGCTCCCAGCCTTTGAACTTGGCCCGATGAGACGCGAGCGACCCAAAGCAAAAGGTTCCAAAGAAGAGCTCACTGAAGATTACTCAGAATACTGATGCAGTGTGGAATCCAATTCCTCTGGGAGCCCTTCTGAGAAAGTAAATTATCTGTGCTGTGCAAGACTACATACATACAAATGTGTGCAATATGCCATACGTGTATTTAAAAAAAAAAAGAAGAAACTAGAATTTTTGCTCAAAAAATTTGAACGCAATATTTGAGCATCTGTGCTTCAGTAAAAAGAGTAGCAGTAAAATGAGGTCTAGGGTCTCTTAGGTTCTAATTAGGGCAGCTGTTACCAGTTTCATTATTTGTGTACATTTGTTAGTGCGGAGAGGGAAAAAAAAAGAACTGGAGTGTTCATGTGTGCAAATGGGGTTGAGGTCATGGGATGTATGCCACTGTCTGGTTACAACTTCTTCTCATCCAGCTGTTGCTAGTTTGTCAGAGAGCGGAGGTTTCAGTCCCCCCCCCCAAACCCCTTTCCCCCTGGAGCTTTGAATAATGGTAAAACCATCCGGAACACCATGGGGGCTGTGGAGGTGAAGATGTACAACGCAGCAAATGGCCATTTGGTGCACACTTGTCCTTTTTGCTCAGAGGCTTTGGTGAGTCAGTCAAGAACCTTCTCTGGTCGTGTCTGTATGGAAGACTTGAGGGGGTCCGATTTCATCATTCTCTCTCCATCCTTTTATCCCTCCAAGAGACGTCTGTATCACTGCCATGCTAACATGTATTCCTTAAAATTTCAATTTCATGATCTTCTCTTCACACAAATAAAAAAAAAGCTGAAAAGTGCCAGCAGATGCTCAGTGATAATTGCTAAAATGTTATTTATTTATTTATTTATTTATTTATTTATTTATTTATTTATTTATTTATTTATTTATTTATTTTTGGAGGGGGTAACAGGAACAGAGGGAAATTAGGAGAATAAATTGTAGCAGCTGTTTATAAAAGCTGCCTGTTGATAATGATATTTATAAATCATCTGATTTCATTCCAAGACAGGACATCATAAAATGTGATCTAATTCAGCGCGTTCTCAACATGCATTCACCTGTGGGATGTTTCCTTCAAACAACACATACAGCTCATGTCAGTGCATTTTGTCAAAAGGGTTCAAACTGTTTAGTCAATTGTGCAAACAAAAAGCAGCAAAAGTGATCTTTGTGTGTCATGTGTGGTGTGGGAGAGGGGGTGAGGGGGAGACAGGTGCTTTGTGTCCCTGCCTGAAGAAAAACAAACGCGCTGTTGCAGTTTGTCCACCTCACTCACTCCTCCATCCCATCTGCAGAGAAAACCCCTTTCATGTCTTGAATGAGAAGAAAATATCAAACTTCATGACCAAGATCCGCGGGAAACACCCCTTTAGAGTAAGAAAATAAATAAATATATCCTCTTTTGATGAAAATGAGTGCAGATATGCTGGCTAAGTTTGAGCTGTGCATCATCAGCGCTTCGCACGAGTTGCGCCGCTCTCCATTCGGAATCCAGACTCTGAGCTACACGGTTTTTATCTTTATTTCTTGTTTGTTTGTTCATCCAGGATCTAACCCTAACCCTAATTTTTGATCCCAGTCCCACTAGATTTGGGTAAACCCCAACTGGTCAACCCTCAAACATCCACAGAAAAAAAAACAGATCCTCTCACACATTTTTAGCACAACAAAACCAAATTACGCATTGGCACGATTCACTCCAGCTCCAAATCTTAAACTCTCACTGCGCAGCTAATTACTTTTGTCTCCCCCTAAACGTAATGAAACATTTAGTGACAGTTAACAGCAGTGAAATGTAGCACTGCAGCAGACCAGCCACCCCGGTTGGAACCAGGCAGGCAGCAGTGCTCTACACCCAGGCTTGACGCAGCGCCAGCACCGGAGCGCAGCTCGTCCCCTCGTCCATCAGTGGAAACCTGCAGTGAGTGAAGTCGAACCAAACAGAAAACACGTCTTACCTGTCACCAGAAGGCAGAAGATGAGGTATAGTGAGGGCATTTTTGTGTCGTGTGAAAAAGATTCTTCCTTTTTTTTTTTTTTTTTGCTCCAAGCTGTTTATTATGGTCCACCGCGGAACCGGGATCAGGACCAGCCAGATGACGGGTGTGGGGGAATTTCTTTCTTTCTTTCTTCTTCTTTTTTTAAAAAGCCCACTGAGCTTGCTTTAAAACAGCATCCAGTTAAAGAGAAGTGGTTCTGAAGGGTCCGGTCAGTCTGTAAAAGTGTCACTTAACAGAACATCTCCACACTTGGTAACTTTCCCCTCAGCATCAGCGGCTTCGCTCCGATGTCCGCTCCCCTCCTGCTCAGCCTCCTTGGCGCAGCTCTCGCCTTTCCCCGCGCTTCCTCTCTCTTTCTCTCTCTCTCTCTTCCTCTCCCTCTCTCTCTCTGTAGCAGCAGAGTGATTCAGTCAAGCCTCATCCAACAGTCCGCTTCAGCACGCTGCGCTCCGGAGCGAGCTCTCCTCCTCCGCCTCTGTGCGCAGCGATCAGCCCCGGTGAAGTTGTCTCTCCTCCTCCGTCCGCTGCCGGAGTGTCTCTCTCTCTCTCCCCCTCACTCTCTCTCGCTTTCTCTCTCTCTCGCCCTCCCTCCCTCACCACCTCCTCCTTTGCTCCCACACTCTGTCACACTCTTGCTCCCTCTCACACACACTCGTCCCCGTTGGGTCTCCTCGTTTTACTTCTCACTCCCATCCCTGCCAATTGGAAATGCGCACTGACAGTCATCTGGTGGTGGGGTTCAACAAATCTGGCAGGACCCGAGCCCCCTCTGCTGTAGATGCTTGCTCGAGGCGGGGTAGGGGTGTCCGAAGGGTGGGGTGGTGGTGGTTGCGATTGGCTGAGCAGGCGCCATAAGGAGGGTTTTAATCAGGTGAATGATTGCCTTCACAATTTTGCTGTGGGAAGTGACTTTAAAGGTATTCTTTTCAAAGTTTGAAATTAAACTTATCTTGAACTTGGTGCTATAAAAAGGTGCATGTACTCCAGTAGTTTTCTAGATATATTGATTTTGAAATGCAGGAACGCACTAAGTGTAAATAATCTCCAGAAAACCATGTAGATTCTATGGTGAAATCAGACAAGTGTAGAATCAAAAGAGGGATTATAAGAGTTAATCTGCTGTGATATTATGCAACAGCAAGTTTCATTTTGGCAACATTAGTGCCCCACAAGTTAAACTGTTCAGAAAAATGGGTGAAATAACCCTATGTTTTCAAGTCTGTTTTAATATACTGTAAATTGTCACAAAAACATCTGCATACTTTACTCAACATGTTATGTTAGGCAAGACTTTGGTCCTCTTACTAATGGGCTTACCACCTGTGGGACTCACCTCAATGCACGCTCTGACTCTGGAACCAGTCTCCTTCAGAGGGTTTGGACACTCTTTCACTCTGGAGATTCTGAGAGGTGCAGATGCAGGAGTGGGCATACTTGTTGCCCCCCATATTGGTGCCTGGCATTCACCCTGGTGAATGAGAGGGTAGCCTCCCTCTGCCTACGTGTGAGGGGACGGGTTCTGACTGTTGTTTGTGCCTATGCGCTTAACAGCAGTTCGGATGACGTCCTTCTTGGAGGGAAGTGCTGGAGAGCGCTACTCATGGGGACTCCCTTGTTCTGCTGGGGGACTTCAATGCTCACGTGGGCAATGACGGTGAAACCTGGAGCGGCATGGTTTGGAGGGGTCCTGGAGAGGAGGGTCTGCCAGATGGTCAGATTTCAGATTCAGAAAGAGCAGTGGGGTTTTCGTCCTGATCGTGGACTGGACCAACTCCCTCAGCAGGGTCCTGGAGGGTGTATGGGAATTTTCTTAACCAGTATACATGTGTTTTGTGGACTTAAGGCATTTGACAGTGTCCCTTAGGAAGTCCTGTGGAGGGTACTCCAGGAATATGGGGTACTACACCTTTTGATACGGGCTGTTAGGTCCCTGTACGACCAGTGTCAGAGCTTGGTCCACACTGTTGGCAGTAAGTCAGGCTTGTTTTTAGTGAGAGTTGGACTCCAAGGTGGCCTTTTGTCACCAATTCTGTTAAAAACCTTTAGGACAGAAGTTCTAGGTGCAGCCAAGGTGTTGAGGGGATCTGTTTTTGGTGGCCTTAGGATCGTGTATCTGCTTTTTGTGGATGATGTGATCCTATTGGCTTCATCAGATCGTGATCTTTTGCTGGAGAAGATCGCAGAGTGTGAAGGGGCTGAGATGAGGACCAGTGCCTCCAAATCCGAAACTATGCTCCTTAGGCAGAAAAAGGTAGAGTGCCTCTTCCAGATTGGGAAAGTGGTCCTGCCCCAAGTGGAGGAGTTAAGGTATTTTGGGGTCCTGTTCATGAATGAGGGAATAATGGAGCAGGAGATAGGCGGATTGATTCTTCGTCTGTAGTGATGCGGACGCTGTACTGATCTGTTGTGGTGAAGCGAGAGCTGAGCCAAAAGGCAAAGCAATTTACCTGTCTGTCTACATTCCTACCCTCATCTATGGTTGAAAGCTCTGGGTAGTGACCTAAAAAACAAGATCACAGAAACAAGTGACTAAAATCATTTTCCTCCTCAGGGTGTCTGGGCTCTTCCTTAGAAATAGGATGAGAAGCTTGATCGTCAGGGAGGGGATCAGAGTAGAGCCATTGCTCCTTCACATCTAGAGGACCCAGTTGAGGTGGCTCAGGAATCTGGTTAGGATGCCTCCCTGGTGAAGTCCCACTGGGAAGAGACCCCATGGAAGACCCAGGACACAATGGGGGGACTATGTTTCTCGGCTGGCCTGGGAACACCTTGGGATTCCCCTGTAGGAGCTGACCCAAGGGACTGTGGAGTAGGAAGTCTGGGCCTCTTTGCTTAGCTGCTACTCCTGCAACCCAACCACGGAAAAGCAGAAGAAAATGAATGAATGGATGGACGCGTACCTCACTGACTTAAAAGTTGGATGAAATGCAACATGATCATTTTGTCATGTTTAGAATGTCATGATGATGCCTGCAGTGTGAACGTAGCATATCAAAAATGTGCCTGTACATCAAAATTGTTGGACTTCTCTAATCCAAACAGCTCTTCTATGGACATTCTCATTGTTTACCATCACTTCGTCAATTTCCGTAAGTAAGTTAATGCACGTGGTAACTGTTATCTGTTCACAAATTTTGCTGACACATTTTTAATATAAGGACTTATTTTTTGACGTGAGAAAAGAATAGTTTCTTACTTTAAGGAATTTTGGTCCTCACTTCATGACATCGCAGTAAGTACCTTTAAACTAATAATTTAGAAATATATTTGTTTAAAGCAAAATATAACTGATTAACATTTGTTTTGTGATGAAAAGTCAACTTTATTATTCCACAGGTATCTTATAATAACAGTGATTTTAATTATTGAAATTTCTGAACAGATTTTCAAAATTATAACTAGTTAACGAGCACAGCTCTAACTCAACTCTATTCTCTGTCTGCTGCGTGATTTGATTCAAAATCCATTAATTAAAATAGACTTGAACAGCTTGTCACTCTTTGTTGATTTAACTGTGCAGGAGCTCTTTGTTTTTTGTTTTTTTTGTCAGTAATGTTAGAAAAAACGATTTTTTTCAGTCAGACTTAGGTTCAACATTTACTGCCTTCAACCAGCAAACAGAAATGGACATGCAGTAGATGTGATCTGAGGCAAGGCAAGTTTATGTGCATATCACCATTCATGCACAAGGGAAATCAATGTGCCTTACAGAAACAAGAAAATACTTAAAAATACATGAAAAATATAGAAATAGCAAGAAATCTACACTGAAAGTCAAGAAGTAGATAAAAAAGAGAGAAGAATACAGTTTTAAACTGAGAACTGAACAAAATGGCAGAAAAAGCTTTTGCCTTTATGAAAATCTCAGTTCTGATCTAAATGGAGCCAAGAAATTCTGCACATCACAGGCTTTCAGGTAGTTGATTAGTTGAGGAACGTACTGACTTCTTTTGTTTAGGTCAAGTCTTTTCAGAAAACACAGATGACCTGGAGGATCTCAGTGGTTCATATCTGAGAAATATAACTTTTGAGAAGTACTTCAGTCTGAGATCATTCAGTGCCTAACAGATCAATGTCAGCATTTTCAAATTTCTTCTTTCCCCAAACAAAAATCCAATTTAGAGTTTTAAGAACTGGTGCAACATGTTCTGGTGAAAGTTCACAGTCATTCAGAGCATGGTGGTATGTTTAAATACAGGCAATCATTGTAAGATGTGTTCTGTTGTTCTAGTGTTAGTCAGGACTCTGGCCACAACATATTCAATCTTTTTTTTAACACTGTCACCTGTAGAAAAATCATTCCAATTATTTGGTTTACTGAAAATAAGAGCAGATTTTTCTGTTTCCTGATTTTGATAGAGGGCTGCACGGTTGCTGTTGCCTCTCAGCGAGAAGGTTGCCAGATCGAATCCTGGCTGGAGACATTTCTGGGTAGTTTGCATGTTCTCTCTGTGCATGTTTGAGTTTTCTCTGTTTCCTCCGGTTTCCTCCAACAGACCATGACCATGACTGTAATTGGTAACTCTAAATTATCCTTAGGTGCAAGTGAGAGAGTGTATAGTTGTCTCGTTTGTCTCTATAGCCATGTTTCCATTAATGTTTTTTAATGTGCATTTTGAAGTATCGCATCAGAAAAGTTGAATGGAAATGGCATGTTCGAAAAAATTTCCTCTAATTCGCAAAAAGTTTTTACTCTCACTTGTGGTGGTTTTTGGGTTTTTCGAAAAAGAGTTAATGCACAAAAGGATAGATGGAAACACATTTGCCGAATGAGTTCTGACGTAGTGAACATTTACCTCACATGGTTGATCAGCTGTTCCCGTTGTCTGAACGGTCCCGGTACCAGAGCGACTGCAGCCACAACTTCCAGCAGGACCCTCCTCTCGCTGTCGGCGTTCTTTCAGTTATTCCCATGATGTGAAGAGAATAGCATTTCTTTCTGTATGTCTCCAGACAGCATGCAACATCACCAAAACTAGTTGATATGACAGAATAATTACAACTTTCCTGATTGTAGCAACCCGGTCCTGATAACTTCTCTCCATTGTCCTGAGATGTGTGAGTTTGCGACTGTTACTTCCCGTTTACTGCACACGCGCGTCTGACAAAATTGATTCGCTTTAAGCCAGTTGATGGAAACACGTCTGATTCACATTTTTTCCTTTTTGCAAAATTTAAAAAAATTGCTCAAAATTCGAATTAAAAATGGATGGAAACGCTGCTAACGTGTCCCTGTGATTGACTTGCAACTTTTCCAGGTTGTACCCTGCCCCTTGCACAGTGACGATGAAAGAAAGAAGTGAGTGATTAGTCATTAGTGATGGTAATGGATACGAATTGACAGAAATCCCTTAATTGTTGCAATATGTCTTAGACGACTGATTAAGTAACAGAGCTTTTGTGATTCCTCTAATTTAGGTCCATAATTACATCCAAGTTTCTGGCATGCTCTGTAGATTTTAGTACCACTGGTTTTAGCTGTGTTTTGATCTGTAGTCTTGCATGTTTGGAACCAAAAACAATCAATTTTGTCTTTTCTAAACTGAACTGTAGGCAATCCTGGTCCATCTTCTGACTGATACTGTGACGTGGTCATATGGTGAAATACAAACATAAATCTGTGTTTCATTGGCATAAATATGGTAAGAAATGTTATAAGACTCCATAATCTGACATAAGGGGAGTATGTAAAACATAATAGGGGTCCAATAATGGAGCCTTGAGGAACCCCAAATGTGATTTTTTTAATATTTTTTTATTTGCTCAGATTTACAAACAAAAAAGTCCCGGTAAGCCAAGTTATGACTGTAATTGCATCAGAACCCAATGAAAAGCAGTTGCTTTGCCAAACTGCAAAATATTTACATAACAGTAAAACCTTAACATTTATGAAAACATAGATAACTAATTACTGAGTTTTCAGTTCCTACTTTTGTAACCTTTAAGTTTAGCTTCACTCAGTTAATTCTTGTTCTTTGCCACGCAGTGAGGGCTGAAAAGAATAGACAAGAACAGAAGCATTATCATATTTCAACAAAAGCTTGGGCTTTTATTAAAGATAAAAAACAGCATAGCCCATCACTTGCCTGTGGCTGTTTGTAGACTAAGTCTTTGATGTTCTTCATTACTTATTCAAGGATCTATTGATTAGCCAAAATAATAGGCCTCGCAGTCATCTGGTTAATCAGTTTTTCATTTGTGTATAGGATCAAGCAAAGAGTCGAGCTAATTTATTGTCAACACACCCCCACTTCATAAACACACACACATATGTGCCCTGTTAACTCATCCAGGTGGTTAGAGCTCCACAAGACTGTGAAAAATTCATCAAAGAGCGTCGATTTGGACACTAAGGACTTCAGCATGTGCAGATTCCAGACGCATCATACACACACACACACACACAGACACACACATACACACACACACAAAACACAAAAAGGAGTTTTTTTTGTTCTTGACATTTCACACCGCATTTAATTAAACATTGCAGCACACAGTGATTAGGGTTCCCTTCTCCTGAGGGCCCTCCCCTCCCAAAGTAACGGTAGCTTTAAAACCCCGGGGCCGGCTTTCCTGTTTATTGCCTCCCTGTAATGCAAACATAAGGGTCCCCTGCTAGTAAACACATGTTGATGGAAGAAACAGCTTGCACAGCTGGGAAGCCAACCCCAGGTTAGTGTGACTGAACACATGGGTAAATGAGTGTGTGTGTGTGTGTTTTGATGAATAAAAATAGATACATGTCGGATGTTTTCACTCATGTCAGAGGGCGGTTCAGGTTTGAAATAAATGTGCTGAAGGATAATCAAAACAAGGCAGCCAGCAGACACACGTGTGTGCGCTTTGTGTCGGCCATACGGGTGCATGCATGAAACTGCAGTTGAGTTACGGAAAAGGCAAAGTTGGGGGGGGGCATTAAAACCGTGGGGTGCCTCCACCAGTTGTGCTGCGATAATAAAATCCAAATCCTTTGTGTAAAGTCTGTCAGTAAGTGCAATGCTGTGATTGAAATGCATGAGCTCCTATGGCTCCCACAGATGGACAGGAAGATGAGGCAAACCAGACGACACATGCAGCAGCACCACTTTGAGCCAATAGTCTTAATTATACTGGCCTCGGTGGCATCGAATGGAGGGCGCCCATGCTCCCCAAGCTTTTGAGTATGTGAATAATTTATAAATAAAAAGAGGGGGGGGGGGGGGTTGCAGCAGAGGGTTTATTAATAATAAATATGGTTTGATATTTACTAAACTGTTTCGAGAGAGAAAAGGGGTGACAGTTAAAACATTGTTTGCATGGTAATTGTAAGGCAGTAATAAATAAGGCATGAAGTGGAAACATATGGAAATGTGAGTCACGGGGAAATGAGAATAATTTAACAAAATATTTTCCCGGCTTTCTGGATGACCCATGGGTCAATTAAAAAAGAGACGTCAGTCATGGTGAGCGGCATTCTGGGAAATACAATGCCTTGCCTTCTCTTTTGTCTTCTTTAAAAGTGGGTAACGTTCAAGTAAAGAAAAAGGATTTTATAATGACACAAACTGTGCTTTTTCCCCCAAAATAAATAAATAATAAAAGGAATAATGTCAAGTTCATTATACGTACCACAGGAAGAAAAGACATATTTCTTCTTTTAAAAGTAAACCCAGCAAAGCATGAGATGGAAGTTGAGGAATGTGAGTTTTGTTTTGTTTCCCCAACTCTCTGATGTTGTTGGAACACGCCACAGTTTTCAGCCCGAGAAAAAAAGAGTCTGCATACCGTGCGTGGCTCATCCATTTCAACTGATGAAGCGGTAATGTAAATTTCACAAAAAGCCTGGTCTCACAAAAATAGGGGAAATGAAGCACCGCTCCGTAACACAACATTACACGCTGAATGCTCTTAGGCTGAATAACATTTCATAATGTTACTCATGCCCCTTGCTTTTGAGTGTTTCTTTGGACTTAAATTAGAAGAAACACTTGGTAGGTCTTAAAATCATCTTCTAATAAAAGGACATCACATTGTAAAGTCAATATTCCATCAAATGTTTCTAGTTTTATTACATAATTAGATGGGTTTTAAAACTTATAACTAGTTAACAGGATTTCAGCAAATTTAAAAAAGAACAATAATACAAAAAATAACTTAAAGTACATCAAATTAAACATTAAAATTCTTGCTTTGGCAATAAAACATTTTAAACAGAAAAATACTTTAATTTGGGAGTTTCTTTGCTAACTTAACACACGTGACATTTATTAGGAAATGCTCATAATTGTGTAACAGAACCTGTATTCATATCATGGTACAGATGTCTGGGATGGATAAAAGCATCGATAAAAAGAATTTGTTAGGCCTCAGTTGCTCACTGTTCCCATCTGGAAGTGTTTTGCTGACTGCCAAGACAGAAAAGAGGCTATCTAAAGCACGACTAGTTCAGTGACACGTGGAAGCTAGAAGCGTCACACACTCTTCAGATGAGTGATTGCTGGTATGAGCGTGACGCCATATTGGAAGAGGCAGGCTGTCAACGTAAACAATTTACCATGGCTTGATTTCTGCGTAGAATTGCATATAAATATTAGGTTGTTATGGGTTAGCTTCTGCTATTAGAAACATCCATTTCAGATGTGTGTGTTTTGACAATGACTCTTTGCCTGCCGACCAAGAAAAATCATGATACTAACCCTAGTCAATATACCTCATTGCATGGACACACAAGAATAAGATGAGAAGTGGACATACCATATTATGCACTTTGACATGACTCAACAGCAGACTATTTGATTTACCTAATATCAAGTGATGTTTTTCCCACATTCTAGCACTCCAGCTAGCTGTGAGGCTAAGCGTAGATGTTGAAAGTTTAGTTTAAAATTCAAAATTTGTCTGACCCAGTTCTGGCCCACACAATGCACTGACAATGGGCCCTGATACCTCAAAGAATGACAGCCCTTTGGTGGCCCAGATGTGGTTTGCCTGAGATGGTCCATTTATGGGCCAGCACCACATACACCGAACCACAAGTGGGCCAGTTGTGGCAAAGCCAGACCTGGCCCACATTTGTTAGACGAACCACTTTCCACACCTTCAGTGAGCCAGTCGGACACCAGATCTGGCCCACACCTGTCTGCTATGTGGGTACACCGTATAACATAATTGTAATTGCCATTTTTTCACTTCTTATCCCGTTTTCATGAAACGATTAATAATAAGCGACCACTAGATTGTAGCAGAACATAAAATACAGTTTGAAAGTGTCATTGATCTTGGCTAATGGACATTTGCTATTTAATACTCAGGTTTATTCCCCCAAAACCACACAGTAACAGTATTGTTTTGCTTTAATATTGGAATTTGAATTATTTTCAGCTTTTATTTTACTCTATATCTCATTCTGTGTCTATATAGCAGTATTTTGTGTGCTAGAAGGGTAACCAAAGAAGTGCTTAAGGTTTATACTTCTCCATGTGAGAAACATTACACCAGCTTTTACTGTAATTGTGATATTGAATGTAAAGCTGATCTGTGTCAACCATAACTCTAGCTGCTGCTACAGCCTCATAACTCATAAGAATATACAGTATACCTTAGCTAAACTGTGGTATTCATCCGCCCAGCTCGAGAGCAATTCAAAACCTGTCTCCTCTCCCATTCTAATACTCTGACGTAAGTCCACTGCACTGGTCTGAAATCTGCAATTAAGCATTTTCTCTATGTGTGATTGACGAGCAGAAAGAGGATCATTAAAGCCCAACAGAGACTTGGAGCTCGCTTTGCAGACCATAAGACTACTTCCAGGCTCATATGAAATCCATGTCCTTTGCCCTGATATCAGAATTTGACTCTGGCCCCCCACAGATTCTGTTTTTTGTCTGTAATGAAAGTCTCTCAAGGGGATGAGGTTGAGGGATTCTTTTCCTCAGGGGTCAAGGAGAGGTTGAGGCTTCTGGTTCAAGCTGTGCATAGAAAAGCGGTGTGGATTACAGGAATGCAGCCGTTGCCCTTGATTTTTTTTCCCCCAACATAAAGAAATTATCTTTAATCTGACATTAGAGGAGATGTTTTTTGATGGAAATGTTAGGATTTTTATTTCCAGGCAAAGTGCTTTGAAATGCGCACAAAATTCCACTCCCTTCCCTTCCTGTCCTTCTAGTCCTCGCTTCATAAATGTCCGTTTTTCACCCACTTCCCCAATCAAATATTTACAACATCTTCAAAATGTAAGATCAGACAGACTGGGTCCTCGGCCACCCCGGCTGTGTCTTCAGTGATAAGTACAGCAGTAAGCTGTCTAAAATATTCATGCGCTGATGCAGAGTTGTTGTCCCTTGATGGGCCTCGCCGTGCGCAACATCTGTTCCTGATGTCACGGCGCGCTACAGCGTGCCAGGAAGCGACCCGATGGCATCCGGGGCATCTCTCCCGGGCCGAGCCGCGTCCAGACGCTCGCCGCTCCGCCCCGGTCATGATAAATATCTGATGCAACGTCAGTAATTTAGTCGGCTGGACAGAAGTGTTTAACTTCTCCACTAATCCATACGTGCATAGATCGAGCCCCTGTGGTCTCACACCGAGATCAGCATTTCTGTCACTCAGTGATGAATGTGTCAACTGATTGCCCCGCTCCATCAACACTTCATGATTATTTGAGGACAATTTCAGGATGAGTCCTTTCACAGTGGAATGGAAAATTGGTGTTATGAAACAAAGTGCTTTGTAAGCTGCCAGCCCATTAAACTGCCAATATGATAATGCTGTTAGCTCAATAACAATCTGGTGACTACAATTATACTCCAGCAATGAAATGTCATTGATGCAGTAGTCCAGCTTTCATCTTGCCCTTTAAAAACAAAAAAAACAAAAAAAACAAGTTTAAGTTATGCAAACATATTGTATTCAGCCATTGCCATTGGCTGCATAGGTTTATGACATGAGAGAGAGAGAGAGACAATAATAAGGACACAGACAGAGTCAGCAATAGTCGGAGAGTGAACTCTGTCCCAGATGCGGCGTCTGCGAGGCCACAGATCCAGTCACTGCCTCCCTCACCACTGGGCTAGCCTTGCTGTCTGCTGACAATCACACGAATAGGCCTCGACTGGCTGCTTGTTTTGTGCCATGATCCCTTGCAGCTCATGCTGCTGAAAAAATAAATAACTGAGCGCTGCACTGCTATAAATAATGGATGACTCGTCCACTGTCACTTTTCATAGCATGTCAAGCCACGGCCTGGCCATTATTAGGGTCTGTCTTCTCCTCTCTGCCTCTGACTTCAGTTTTGTTATTGTTCTGCTCGACTTGCCTGCACACCTCCTCTGCGGGTCGACTGTCAGTCTTTCTCTTGATCGGTGCGGTTGACGGTCGGCAACAGAGAAGAAAGAGATGTTGGGGAGAGGCGCAGCGGACTTCCGCTGGACCATAGCAACCTGTTCCAGGACCGTCATGATCGGGAACATAAACTAAAAAGATCTGCTCATGCTTGAGTTAGATTACTTGTGCTGTAGTTACTTCAGAGTACTTCTAACTTACATCAAGGAGCCACGTGATCTGTTTACCTACATTGTTGGATGCCTTTGTTGTTTCTTCATCGACTCGTGTGGTTCCTGTTAAAAGTACAACATTTCCCATCAAATTCAGCAAAATAGTTATATTTTTCTTGGCAATAAGTTGTTCAAATTGTCAAGAAAACCAACCAGACTTGACTTCTTGTTGTTTCTAATAGAACAACCCAGAAAAGAGATCTAAATAAACTGAGAAAATTAAAGCCAGATTCAGGCACTAGGATTTGATGTCAGAATTTTGTCCAGAGTATGTTGCTTAAACACAATAAATTATAACATTTATGATATTTTAATTCTTTGAAGCAGACCTGACAATAACATTTTAAAGTAGAAGGAAGTTGCCCTTACATACACCTCCACTGCATCAAGGATCAAGGAAATAAGACACAGCACTTTTTAGATAATACAATATACTATTGATTTGACATTAGGCTTATTTGCCAGCCCTTGGTCTTAGCCTAAGCTTAGTATGACTACACACACGCCCACACACACACAAACACACATCCTTGTGTTTGCATCAAACTGAGGACTTTGCATTGACTTCCATTTGTTATTGTAATTGTGTTTATGCCTAACCCGGATATTTTCCCTGACCCCAACCAGTACTAGTATATCCCTAACCCTGACCTGAACCAAAAGTTAATTCGCACAATACCTCTAAACCTGATTAGTAGAGCGTAGTAGAACTGCAATTAAAGTGAGGGCCGGGAAAATGTCCTCACTTCCCAAAAATGACCTCACTTTGTTGGTCCTCACTCTGTAGCAGAAACAAGTACACGCACACACGCTTGCACACACACACTTACTCAACTTACACAGCCAGTGATGAAGTAAAGACTTGGGTTTGGCACCTTCCAAACATGTAAGTTAACTATTACATCAGTAGGTTGTGCATCTCAAAGGCCTTGTATCAAAATGAGCCTCTCATCGGCAGAATTTAAGAATATATAGGTTATGTAGTCGTTGAAATCTGTGTATATAAAGTTTGTCAAATCTTCTATTTGTGGGAACTCTAAGATGTTACGTTAACCAATCTCTTTGAAAAACTTTGATATTTTACAGATCCTTCCCACTGATAAATTACCTTTTTTAATGTATTAATGCATTCTCACTGTTCTGCAAACTTAGAAAGTTGAACCAAAATATCTGAAACCTCCATGGTGTGACCAGGTATACAGCAATCTTTGGTCTGTCTTGGATGATGTCACTGGTGGGGTCTAAAAACTAACTTTTTATTGTTTTGAAACATGTTTTGTCACCACCAAACCAAAAGAAGAACTATTGACATTTTTTGCATTGTAAGGCCCGGACTTATTCTGCCCCGGTTGTGTTTGCTTTGAGCAGAGAGCCACTTCGATGTGGGCGGGATCATAATATTTAAGATGTGCAAATCTTACTTTATTTGTGACACAACAATGGACGATATCGAGCTCGAAGGAAAAGTACCAAAGACTGTATCAGAACGTCCAGCAGTATGATGCTGAAGATGAGAGGTCAAGACGACAGAGAATAGCAGTGTTTCCATTCAATTTTAATTCAAATTTTGAGAGATTTTTTTAAATTTCACAAAAAAGAAAAAACAAAAAAAAAATGTGAATCAGACGTGTTTCCATCAACTGGCTTGAAGCGAATCAATTACGTCAGACGGATGTGTGTAGTAAACAGGAAGTAAAAGTTGCAAACTTGCAGGGTCCACACATCTCAGGACAATGGAGAGAAGTAATCAGGAATGTGTTGCTATCGGGAACTTGTAGTTATTCTGTCATTTCAACTAGTTCTGGTGATGTTACATGTTGTCTGGAGACATAGAGAAAGAAATGCAATTCTCTTCACGTTACGGGAATAACTAAGTATAGGCCAAATGCGGTTAGGGTTAGGGTGAGCGAGCGTATAAAGGTTTTTGCGAATTAGCCATTTCCATTTCATTCACCTTTTTTGATGTAAAACTTCAAAATGCGCATTAAAAAACGTTGATGGAAACAAAGCTAATGTTAAACTAATGGTAGCTAATGTTAGCTTGCTGTTGCTCGGTAGCTTGCTACAGTTGTTTAGTTGAACTACTGTGAAAAAATGTTACCATCATTGCAAACAATTCAAGAAAAGTTCATCTCATCTGTGTGATGTAAAAACCCCCAGTGAACCAATCAATAGGAAAGCTGACTTCAAATCAGCTGGCACGAATAGAACCACAGCTGTCGTGATTCCAGAAAATATAGTGAAACTGGGCCATGTGGGCTAATGCAAACACGATGAACCTGAATTCAGTGTTCAGCATTGTACCTCCATAGTGAGTATCCAAAATGGTCCCAGTTAAACTTGTATCAACCACTGACTTTAAGTCAAACAAGAGGACCATGAAAGCAGTTTCAGGTCGGCCTGGGCTGGGCTTCCCACAAGATCATACTATATCTACAGTATGTTACTTTAAAGTCAAAAACAGGTCTAAATCTGCCGAGCCAACTTAGAATATGTCCTATTTCAACCTTCCAGCCTGACAAATCCTGGATTATTTACAAATGCAGCTGCATATGAGAAAAAATGAATGAGCAACATCTGGCTGGAGGGGGAGATCAAGATTTGAGAGAGTGAAAAAAAAAAGATTCAGACATTCGGCCAATATTAGGAAAAACAGGACTCTGCGCCGAGAGATGAGAGGAGGATGTTGTTTTAGGTGGAGGCACAAAGAAAGCGAAAGCTGCTATTACACCCCACCTAATCAGTACCGGCTCACTGTTTGTTCAAGGTGTGCTTTGGTGCCACCAGGCAAGAGCCCAAGGCAAAGTGTTGTCCACCAGCAGCTTTCAGTTGTGCAGATTGAGGCCGTCTCTCCATCCTGCAGAGTAATAGCATCAAATCAAGGCCTGCAGCAAACAAACCCTGACAGATCCTCTCATTTGGGATTCACTTTGGGACAGCTGTGGCGCCTTCCAAAAAGAAGGAACAGAGAGGGGGGAAGCCAGTGCTCAGTAATGTATGCAGAGTGTCTGCACGTCCTGGATGACAGCAACACGAGCGCTTGTCACAAGAGACATCAGTTCTACTTAGTCACAGCGCTGCGGGGCAATCCATATGACTGCAGTGCTGTGCGAACTCTATTAATAGTTATCTACCTTTCAGGAGTTATTATGCTGAGTGGAGAATGACAGAGAAATATAATGGAAGAAGTCCCAAATGATGGACAGAAACAGTGTCTGAGGAGTGTCTTTTGTGCTTCCTGGGCTGTTACAACTTAAGAATCCTTTCTCCAATCTCCTCTCTCACCCATTTCCTATTAGGCTGCGTGCCTGCAGCCCGGTGCCAGAGACACAGTTTATGTGAGAGGAATAATAAGGATTATTTATTGGGCAGGAAGGGAAGAAAGAGGAGATGGGGATTGGAGGAAACACCAGGGTGCTGGTGAAGGAGTGAAAGTTGGCACAAAGATGTGCTTCCACCTCAGGAACTTTCACCTTTAGAGATCCTGAGTTCAGAGAGAGACCAAGGTCTAACCTAAAAATTACTTTAACTGCATTAAGCCTGCTCTTACAGGTGATACTTTTTACAAAAAATAAAGAAATCTTTAGTTTTCTTGTCATGCTAAAATGCTCTTTCTGCTGCAGGAACTCAAAGAAGTTTGAGTCAAATTATACAGGAAAAAGCAACAACAAAAACATAAACTAAATGCTGTTTTTGTGTTGTTAAACTCTTTTGGATTTATGAATAAAAAAGGGGATGTTCTTAAATTGTGATGTTTCTTTTCTCAATTACTGACTGGATATTGCAACATGACAATGTGACCAATAGGGCTGAAGTGGAAAGTAATGTTAATAACCTGATTGGAAAAAAATATCTATAAGTTTGATGTTTAACTCAAATTAATAACAGATTTTTACTGGTAATTAGAAGAATCTGCACACCAATAAAAAAAAAGTGTCTTTGAAATATTTTGGAGCCAAACCTTTGACAGTCAGAAGGGTCGCACTTTGTTAGCTTGAGTTTAGTTTTTCATGACAACTATTTTTATCTTTTGAATCAGTCCACTGTGTCTAAAACACAGTTTCTCTGACTCTGCTCTGCTGTGTGTTCCTTGGGTGACATTGTTTTTGTTTCTGTGGGTGGTAATTAACAGAGGAGGCATAGGTTTGTTATTCATTTTGCTTCTAACAGGTTTTCAAAAATGACACTTGCTCTGAGTGCAACCAAATTATCATTAATTCCCAGCCATTTCTCTTTGGTTCCAGTAGCAAAAGCTATTTAGATTGGAAAAAAAAGTCTCTTCAAAGACAATTTGATTTACTTAAATGTTCAAAGCAGTTACTCAGATTTGGAGAAAAGGTTATAAACATCTTACTAGTTGTGGATAGCTTTTTGAACGGCTTCAAATTCTAAGCAGAGAGGCACACTGACAGCTGGTCCAAGTGGGACCAAGGCCAAAAAAAATTAAACTGTGGCTTATTCCAACTCTATTTTACAAACCTTTACTTTTTTGTCAATTTTACATTACATGATTATGTACGGGGCATGGTGGCTCAGTTGGTGGCTCTGTTGCCTCTTAGCAAAAAGGTTGCTGGATAGAATCCTGGATGGAGAACTTTCTGGGTAGAGTTTGTAAGTTCTCTCCGTGCATGCAAATATTTTTGTATTTATAGAAAATGTAATGATTTAGCAAATAACAGGAAGCTTCCGTGTCAACTAGTTGTAGCATTTCCATTGCAGTTCTGCTGTATTAATTGTGTACTGTAAAACTGACAGTGATGTAAACAGTGATGTTTACAAAATACTGTAATGCTTACAGGGGTGCAACAATACATACCCATATCGACCAGTTCAATACACAATTGTATTGAACAATACAGATTTTTAAAATTTATTTTATCAGCTTGTCTTCTGACGATGCTCTGTGTTGAAGGATCAGTGGATCTGTGTTTGACTACTCCACCTAGGCTGCATTTTCGAGCACAGATCCACTGAGAAACTTGCAGTTTCAGCAACATTTAATTTAAAAACTGTACTTTTGAGGTTAAACAAATGTTCATACTTAATTTAAATAAATTAGGAGTTAAAACGAGCATGGACATTTCTCTTTTTGTATGGAAAAAAAAATCTAACCATGAGACTAAAATATTGAACCGAACCGAATCGTGAATTTTCTGTATCGTTGCAGCCCTAATGCTTACATAAACTATTAACACTTATTTTCAGAGCAGAGTTGTTTTAAGTTGGTTGACGTCCACTTTGTTTTTTTGTCCTCAGTCAGACTGAAAAGTAAACACTGTTCCTTCAACCTGAAGGTATTAAAATAGTTATCTACAGCAGGTAAGATAATTGTTCATAACCTTTCAACAAAACCCTACTTCAAAAGAAATGAACTATTCCTTTATTGTTGTTGAATTTTTGCCTCAGTCTCCATTTTATACAGTATTTGTCTTACATACGTTTAAAGGAGTTAAAGTTTGTATTTGTTTTGGCAAGCTTTAAAACAACGTTACAGTTTTTTAAACACAAATACAGTAAATTCTTTTTACTTCTGTTTTACATTTCCTCACAAAGCACTGTAACCACAGTATACTTTTCACAGTATACACTTTAAAAACATATTTAATTGTCTGCCTGATTGTATTCCTTCATCTCCATTCATTTAATTTTCGATCCAATATTTTGGAAGGGGGAGGAAAGAATAAGGTGTGGAAAAGACATGCAAACCTGTCTGAAAAGTCAAGGTCTTATGTTGGCCGTGGTTAATTTTTAATCACACTTCTAAATTAAAAATGTGGATGGTCATCACTTATTTGTCAAATTGTCTCAGCTCAAAAGGTGGATGTCACATTGGGTTTGCGAAATTTAGGGAAAGCAAACGGCTAAGGCAGGAAAAGAGTGGATCAAAGACTGCTGATCCTGCCAAATGCTCTGCAAAACTACCTTGTTTAAGGAGCTTTTTACTCTAAATGGACTTCCTGGACTGTAACACTAAGTGGAAATGACAGGATTTAAAATGCAACATCTGGAAGGGCTTGGGATATACTTATTTAAATACCTTCGTCGGCCTGCACGATTATAGCAAGATCTAAACAAAATGTACCCGGGTTACATACTGTATATCCCCTACTTAAATCCTAAAAGCCTTTAAGTTAATACCCACATGCCGAAGATCAATACCACATTTCTTTCACTGTAAGCATATTGTATGTATCTTTCTTTCCACAGCCACTCACATCTGCAGTCATCTCATTAAATGTAAAGTGAATCCATTAGACTTCTCTGTATTTCTTGTTTAACTCTTATCGTCCACCATTCTTGACTTTGTCCTCTGATGTTTCTTGCAGTGAAAAAACAAAAAACAAACAAACAAAAATGCGACATGTCTGAAATAGATATGAAGTCAGCATAATCAGCCTCCCATGGCTTTGCTTATTGTGCCTCTTTTACAGGATTTCCAAGATTAGACTGAAGTGGGGGGAGAAAAGAAATGATAGACGTGTGCTGCTTCGAAATTACAAACGTGTAGATCTATGGATGAGTGCTTAGCCCCACAGCTGCCAGCCAAGAGAGAGAGGGAGACACAAAGGGTCCTTGTGCTCAGACTGAAAGATGGGCCAAGAAAGGGGAGCTAGAGATCTGCTAGTGTATCTCAGCTGTCTTATGGGTCAATAGATCCTTTCCTCCCACTGAAGGAGCTTATAACCCCCAAGAGTTTCTCCAGAGACAGAGGGAAATCAATGCTGAAGAATACAAAAAAACAACCCTTCATGTTTAAAAAAAAGATTCCATGGAAGATCAGATTTTGTGGGAAAAACCCCAAATTCTTTTCACTTTTTATAAAAGTGAAAACATTTGCAGAATATCTGTTTTTTGAGACTGGTATTGTTAGACGGCATCCACTTTTATCTTGATTAATTTGCACTAACTGTTAGCTAGTCTGTCTGCTCAAGAATGAAATGAGTTTCTCCAAGCTGAGTCTGTTCAAAGAACTATCCACAACAGGTAAGATATTAATTATTCATAAACGTTCTGCAGGACTCCACTTCAAACAGACCTAAACCTTCCCCTTTAAGAATGGTAAAATTTTATCAGCTTTATGCATTCTGGGCGTAAGCCAATGAACGATGAGATTAAAATGCTTTATTGTATGTGAGCAAATGTAAGTTGAGAGTACAACCTTGAAGAGTTTTCTGAAGAGTAAAATGTTAGGGTTAGGGTTTATCCATCATGGCTTGAATTTGGGTTGCAGCTGCTGGCGCAAGGGAACATTGGGAACCTTTCAGTGGTAAATGGAAGATTGGGTTAGATTACTTTTCTGTAAAAAAAAAAAAAGAGCGAGTGAGAACTGAAGTTGAACTTAAAGGGACCTCTCCGACTACTTGCACACGTTGGCCTTAATTTATTGTTATTTTTATATTCTACTAAAAGTTGTATGTGGTGCATGAAAACACCTGAAAATTGTCTGTTTATTACATTTTTTACTTAAGCACATTTTGTTGCAATGCATTTTGAGGATGAAAATGTTACAGTTGAGACTAAAACACAAACAGTCAAGGCTAAAAAGCTATAACGTCTGACAAAGTTTCCATGTTCTGCACAATATATGGGTTTAAACCAGAGGTTCTCAAACTGGGGTTCCAGGTCTCCCAGGGGTCTGTGAGAGGTATCTTGGGGGTCCTCAAAAAATTTCACTAAATTGTTAATTTGGTTTGTATTTTTAAAAATACATGAAAAGCAATGAACTAATAAAGCAAACATAATAAACTTATATATGTATGTATGTATGTATGTATGTATGTATGTATGTATGTATGTATGTATGTATGTATGTATGTATGTATG
>JAUBOC010000050.1:8151692-8179080 GCA_032275365.1 Anablepsoides cearensis | reverse complement strand
AAAATCATACATTGTATTTTTATGGATTTTTGTTTTAGATTCCATCACTCACAGTTGAAGAGTACCTATGATAAAAACTACAGTCTTCTACATGCTTTGCAAGTGGGAAAACCTGACGAATCAACAGTGTATGAAATACTTGTTGTCCCCACTGTATCTGGCATTACCTAGCTTGCTACAGAAATTGGCACAATTTTTTTTGTTTGTACACTAAACAAGGTGTTGCAATGTTTTACTGACAGTACGGTATTTTAGCAGAAAAAACAATATTATACTGATTTTTACTGAGAAATTACATTTTCATGGGTATTTTTTCAATTGCATTACCAACCCAAGTGATTCAATTGACTCCTATAAAATCCTAAAGTAGTATCTCACTGAGCTGGACCCTTTGGTGACTAGTTTTAATATTTTGCTGTCTCGACTATTATTAGGTCTAGGAAATTTTGTGTAAAGCCTGTTGCAGGCTTGACAGCTAATCTTACACACTATTTATGCTATCTTCTCTGAAAGTACTTGACCGCTGCCCTGAGCAACTTTAAATTAAGTAACAAATAGTGACCATTGTTAGTATCTGTCTGTTTTTAGTTATTTTTTTGTATTTTTTGTGTGTTTTTGTTTATTGCTCGGTTTATTCCTTTCTGGTTTTCACAATTTTTTTCTGTGATTTGTGATCTTTGTGTTTAGTTCTGCTCCTCTGTGTTTCCCTTTGTGACCAGTTCATTTTGCCAGTAATTTTTCACAGTTGGTTTCTGCTCAAGGAAGTTCTATAAAACAGCTGGAGTCTGTCTTGGTCACGTGACGTTGTGATGTACTGTAGCAGCCGCAGCTACAACCATAGAGGGCAAGTGTTTGGATTTAGTATCGCTGTACATATTGTCAAAATAGCAACAGTATTGACTATGTAAAAAACACAAAAACTATTGATGATAATATTTACGGAAATATCATTAAAGTCTATAAAAGCTGAATGTATATAAAAATGAACTTATATCATCTGCTGTTTTACACCATAGCTGAATGAAATTAACAAATATTTTATTTATTGTTAAAGTTTACAGATAATTTGTGACATATAAAACCAGTTGGGCTTGCTGTTAATCCAGTAGTTGTTTTGTTGGCTGTGAGCTGTTGCCCTGTTCTGGACGCCATCTTTGCTCCTCTACAACACAGATCCTAACAGTGGACGAGATAGGCGGGACTCAGTCTGATATTTAACGTTGTATTTCTGCTCCTCTGTGCTGCCACTCCTACCTTCACCTGTTCTCTGTAACCATCAGACCTCCTGTCTCCAAAGTCTTCATCAGTCTGTCAATGTTTGTCTTGCCTGGTCCAGTTCTCTTTAGTGTCTCCTTGAGTTATTTTTTCTTGCTACATCACTCTTTTTTTGTTTCTTTAAAAAACTTTATGTTTTTCTCTTTAACTCAAGCATCTTGTGTTTTACCTGCATCCCTGAGTCAGACCTCATCTGAACT
Organism: Anablepsoides cearensis; assembly: GCA_032275365.1. NCBI lineage: Eukaryota > Metazoa > Chordata > Actinopteri > Cyprinodontiformes > Rivulidae > Anablepsoides > Anablepsoides cearensis. The sequence goes on along the minus strand of JAUBOC010000050.1, from coordinate 8,177,605 downwards.
GTGATACCGACAGATAATCCACAGTGCTCAAAATATTGTCTGTATGTGTCGTCCTTGTTAGGTTAGGAAACATTGTTTTCTGTTTCTCCCCTGATGGAGAACAACAAATACAGCCCGAATAAGGTTGGAGCTTGAAATGGCTTAGTTTGATAACAGCATATACATTTCTTTTAGATTTACTGCAAAAGAGAAAACACACAATTCCTTCAACCTGCTGCACGCTGTTCAAACTTTCAGCCAACACTGGTGGAACAGGAAATATGTGTGCAGAGAGGAGGGGTAAAGAAAGCTACTCAAGAAGGTCAGCCACAATTCAGTCAGCTTCCCCCCCAACACACACACACACACACACACTCCTGCGGGCCTGATGTGTACTGTAATTACATTTCTGTGGAGGTGCACACCACAGGATGTAGGTACCCGAACACCTCGATGCAGAGGCATCACTCAGCCTTAAGAGCTTGTGTTTGCAGCTTAATTTAGAAGTGAGCAGAAGCAGAAGGAAATGGGTTCTGTTGCTTTATTAAAACTGAATTTCCAGCTGAAAGTCTTTCAGGAATCAGCAGCTCGCTCTGTTTTCCAATCAAAATAACTATAAAGTTCAAACTGTGCTCACCAAAAAAAAAAAAAAAAAAAAAAACTACATGCAGTTTATTACTTCGTTATTGGCTTGAAAAACATTCTTTACTGGTTGAAATAAGGCTTGTGAGTATTTGTTTTGAGGAGATCAGGCCCATCTGTCCTGTATCGTCAGACTTGTGGACTGATAACCACTACGCAGTGAACATATCTGTCATCTGCCCCTATCTCTTTACTGTTTATCTGTCCTTATCTCCTTTTGCCTGTTTCTTTATAGTAAACACCTCCACGTTGTGCACAGCCATGCCTGTAATTAAGCATATTCTGGGCTGATAACCTCATTGGATCTTAAAGCATTTACAAGGTTATCCAGCTGAAGTCGGCTTACAAAAGAAATCGGGGATCAGGAGTAAATGACAAAAGGATGAAGAGATAGGAAAGTCACGGGGGTGGGTGTGTGTGTGTGTGTGGGGTGCCCTGCTTCTGATCTTACTTGACTGCATCCATATTATAGGGGCTAAGTGCTTATTTATAGTGTTTTGGGAAAAAACTTGAATCCATTGAAAAATGTTGAATTTATTGATGAATGCAGTGGAATAAATCTATTAATTTTTCTTTTCTTTATGTCTTAACAAGCAATCTGTCATACATTTGCCTTTGCAAAAAAAAAAAAAAAACAGGCATGTGAAAGTTCCTGCTTTCTTTTGTTGATGAGAGTCAGACATAGTTGAATTTACAAATAAACTTAAACACAAAAAGTAAGGACATTTGTATTTGATGGATTTTTTCTTTGCTTTAACAATAGTTCTTGTCGATTAATCTTATCCTGTTGGAAAGCCTGTTAACTTTCATTTTAAATGGTGCCACATTTGTAAGGAACATGCATTTTTGGGATGAGCAGTAAAGCTGAGTATGTGGATTGTGCACGTGAAAATTTTGCCAAATCTTCTCTGGCAAACATCTTATTTAGCTGTTGCTGCACACTTGTTTTGAGCTTCTGGTACCTTCAGATGCTGCCAATCATGTGCCAACCAGTTATTGCCAAGAAGCATTGCTACAACAAAGAAATAATCAAAGAAACATTAAATTCTTTACTTTTTGTGCTAAGCACATATGATCAAATAATGTCTAAAGTGCTCGTGTTGCAATTTGAAAGAGACATATGATTTTAAATCCTTTTTTTTACATTTAAATCCTTCAGCTGGGGTCAATATAAAGTAGAACTGCAATGCTTTGGTCTGAATTCCTCCTTATTGTAACTCCACAAGCCCCTCTTTTACCCCTTTTCTGAGGTGTGTCTCAGATTAGCTGTTTTTGACGCTGTCTCTTTAAATCCATTTTAATAGCAGAAATATGACTATATAGCTGCACAGATACTTTTTTATTTACAAATTAATTAAAAGATTTCAACAACAGAAAACTTGGTCATCCAGTTTTACATGTTGGAGCCAGAGCCTGACCCCAAGTCAGAGCAGAATGAAGACTAAGAAATAGTTATTTAGCAGTTAGCAGTTCCATCACAAATACTGTGACAAAATAGTTCAGAAAACATGTTGAAAAATACGACCCAAACTAAATATAAAGATATCTTTGCAGCACCAGGAGCGACTAAATTAAACTTTTCTGCACTCCTAGAGACTCCAAGTACACAAAAAAGTATTTTATAGCTAAAAAATGATTTTTACAGGATTTGTCCCCTTAAAAAAAAAGAAAAAATCAGCTTATACTATAAAGCTTCAAATCCTGAGGTAATGGAACACAAATGAAAGGTGTTATTTTGTGGAATAATTTTTGTGGGAACACCTCTGGCATGCCTCGCAGGGAGCGAAAGCACAGCATGCATCCCGTGGTCAAAAAGGATTCTTTTTAAAATGTTAAGTGAACATAAAAGAAAGGAGTGATTTAAAATAAAAACCCAAATTATCAGTTATTGATTCATAAATGCCATCCTGAATGGCGTTCCTCTCAAAACAGTAAGACATTTTTTTCATGCAGCTTTAAGGACGTTTTATGGATTTCATTAATTTGTTAAAACTTGGAGCTTACTGTGAGAAAACATTCTTCTCTTTCTGCCACAGTTGTGCCGGATGTGTTCATGATGGATGGTCATATTTAGACTGTGCAGCAGGGCAGCTGTGTGCTGTTGCCCATTCAATGCAAATTGAATGGGTGTGTTTGAACCTGCATATACTGAGTATTTTTATTTTTTATTTTTGGCTTTGTGAATGTGGCAGAAAAACAGAGCGGAGGCTGAAAATGAGGAGTTAAAGGTGGAGCAAAGAATATATTTTTAGAAGTGTTAATGAATATGTTTGTAAGTGTCACATTTTACAATAACATCCATCACGAAGGAGAAACTTTATTTTTATTCAGGTCTCCCTAACATTTTGTGGTAAATAGGTGTACAAAAAAAAAAAAAAAAAACATTATTGTTATTTTTTCTTGCAAAACTAATTCTAGAGAATAAAAGAATAACATTTTGTAAGACTTGTCAATATATTTTTTAAATGTGTGACAAGACTGGCACCACAAGTCATACAGGGGTGGCCCAGAAAAATGACAATTCTTTCCCAACATGGCAATTTGTTGAGGATCTTATTGTGTTTCTTGGTCATTCTTTCATTTACTTATGCATGCAAAGACTACTATGTAAACTTACATCATGACAACTACAATGCCAAAATGTGGCAAAGAGGTTGGGGTGGCCAAAATATTTTTCTATGGTCAAATCAAACATCATGTATTTCAGGCTAGTAGGTAAGCCTGTTTTAAAGAGTCAAATGTTGCTTTGACACCTTCGTGTTGGGCAGAAGGAAAGTCGTGAGCATTAACCAACATCACTCAGCTCAGAAAAAGGATGAAGACATTTGGATGACCCATCAGGATGAGGGGAGAAGAAATGCAAGACCACCCCAGGCCACCCCCTTGGCTCTGCTGGAACAGCAGGAAAACACAACCCAAACAATCAAACTACCTGATCAAAACAGAAAAGAAGTTAGGATTAGCCAGTATTACACTTGACTATTTGTTAAAAATGTATAAATGCCATAAAACTTAAACCATGAAAAAAGTGATATAGGAGGACATGGAAACTCTACACAGAGAGACTCTAAGTATGAACCTGGGATTGAACCCTGGACCTGCTTGCTGTGAGGCAACAGTTCTAACTACTGATCCATTGTGCTGCCTGTATAAAGTCTACTTTGTTGTCTCTTGTTTAAACATTAAATTATGTTTCTAGCTTGACGTCTATAGAGCTCCAAATAAACCTGAGTTTTCTCACCAAAATCTCCATTGATCTTTATAATTTTTTCTTGTGTTTTCTTTTTTGCCAATTTTACCCACACTGTGTGAGGTTTCACCACAAAACTCACAGCACACTTTTCTCAATTAAACTGATCATTTGAGTGTCTGATTTGCTTGTTTAAGTTCAAAGATGTGTGATATAAAAACAATAGAACAAAATGGTTTGAACAGTATTGCAATTGATGTCCTTCAATGTTTGGGTACTGGCTCCTTTAATATGACTCCAATAGTTTAATACTATACTTTATATAATAATTATCAAATGCAGCATTTTTTTTTTATGTGTGGCTTTTTTATTTTACAAAAGAAAAGACTGTTTCTTTACCCTCAGGTTAAACATATTTGATTAATATGTCAGTAAAGTAGCTTTTTTTAATTGAATTATCCTCACTGTCACTCCTGTTATAGACCACAATGAAGCAGGAAATTCCTCTGAGCCTCAGCTGTACATCTGTCTTGACTTGCCAACAGATGCTTAAACCAAAACAAGTCGAGGTGCGACTCAACAGTAACAACTCGCATTGATCCAAAATCGACCCTGATGTCAGCTTTCTCACACATTCTGCTCACTAATCTGACGTCAAAGCGAAAGGCCACCAACACGCACCCAACACGCCAACCATGAAAAGCCGAGGCAGGATACAATAACCAACCGCTCGTCTCAGGGGGCTGGCTTGGGATGGATTCAAACAAGATTGAAATGAGCTTCCCGGTTATGCAAACACGTGCGCGTCGTCATTTGCATGGTGACACGAGGACGCAGAAGTGTTCACATCATGTGTTTGTGCCACTCGAGGTGGACAGAGTGTTCCCGACCAACTGGCCGCGTTGCGGGGAAGGCTTTAAGCAGATGCGATGAATGTGAGTGACCTAATCACTGCGGGGACAGATCACACGGCACGCAGTCAGAGCAGACGCAACGCTCCCGAGCACTAATCAAGACGGGTGAGTCCTGCAGGCGGATCACTCATCTGTGCCTCTACCTTTCATTACCTGCCCGGCCTCGTGTGGGAACAGTTGGATAGAGATATGGGCCTCCGTGGAGCATCTCCGCAGGGCCTCCTTATGGTGGTCTGCACATCCCCCTCATCCCTCCCAGCTGGTGAGGAAAAAAAAAAAACCTACCCGTGGCTACTTTTAAACTTGTATCGGGTGATTAGACTTGGGTTGCATCCCAGAACACCGCTCAGGCCCAGCAGGGATTCGGCAGGGAGCATCGCAGCCAATGCATAATTTCTCAAGATGGGGGAGCTCACACTGAGCGAGTCAGTCCCAATCCTGCAACAGCAAATATGTGAGAAGCTTACTGACGAAGTGAACGAGAGCGAACCAAATCTGACCTTTTTCTCTGACACTGTTAGACGGAGAAACCAGTTAAGGAAAAAGCCAAAGTAAAACAGAGTTTTATATATATTTTTATGTTTTAAGCACCTGTCCTCAACTTTTTTTTTCAATTTAAATAAAGTAAGCTGAGCCTCTTAACCGACACTTAAATTAGAAGATTTTATATATTTCTGAGATTTTATTTTTATCTTAATGCCATGAGGAAAGACAGCTTTTCTTTTTTTTTCTTTTTTTTTTTGGAACAACAGCAGCCACAAAATAATGCTAATAAGATATTTGTGGGCCTCTCTCTCTCTCCCTCTGCCAAATAAGGAGATTGCAGTTCCTTTCATCCAATTCTAATCAACCCTGAACATGTGGGAAGCTAATGGTGTTTTTCTGTTTGCAAAGCAGTGCTCGCCTAACCTCTGAGTGGGACAGACTGCCAAAGTGAAGAGATTTTTAGACGGTGCTGTGCGCAACAATGGGTCAAAAGTACAAAATGTGCATCTATTTAGGTTTAATGGCTTGTGAATATTTTACTGTTAAGGGTCACTGAGCAAAAAAAAAAAAAAAATCAGTTTATTTATTTAGTTGAAACTTGGGTAAAGATTCATTCCTGACAATAAAATTATAAATCACCTCCATTTTGTTCCTGAAAACAATAGATCAGATTAATTGAGGCGGGGTTCTGTAGAAGTTTCATAAACGGGATGTCTCTGAACAACTTCAATTAAAATAATAATGTTTTGTTTTTGTTTTACCAGGTTGATGAGCTAACAGCTAGTCCAAGAAGGGGCAAGATCTAAAACCATTCCAGTAAAGCTTCATAGAGGTTTATGTGAATGCTAATCTAAAAAAAACCTTTATATTAATAATAATTTTCTGTTATTCAGTTATAAACACAGAACTTTATGTGTATATTTGCAGTAACGAATGTGGTAGTGGTAGCTAGCTGGGGCACATGTGGTGCAGCCTGTGGGTTAGGAATATCCAAATATATCTGCTGGAATAACAGTTTAATAAAAAAAAATATGGAAAAAAAAACTTTAGGGAACAACACTCACTACAGGGAGCTGTTTGTAAAGTAACTTGTACTAAAAACAATGACGAAGGTTTGTCACATTTTGCTTAAAACACAGACACATTTTAGCACATTTAAAATATTAAATTTTAAAGATAAATGTTAAATCTATACATTTTACTGAAAATATTTAGATAATTCACCCTGTCTTTAACCAAAAGTACCAAAATAAAAGCATGATTGTTTTTATAGAATAATATACAGGGGTTAGACAATGAAACTGAAACACGTGTCATTTTAGTGTGGGAGGTTTCATGGCTAAATTGGACCAGCCTGGTGGCCAATCTTCATTAACTGCACATTGCACCAGTAAGAGCAGAGTGTGAATGTTCAATTAGCAGGTAAGAGCACAGGTTTGCTCAAAATATTGCAATGCACACAACATTGGTGACATACCAGAGTTCAAATGAGGACAAATTGCTGGTGTACGTCTTGCTGGAGCATCTGTGACCAAGACAGCAAGTCTTTGTGATGTATCAAGAGCCGCAGTATCCAGGGTAATGTCAGCAAACCAACAAGAAGGACCAACCACATCCAACAGGATGAACTGTGGATGCAAGAGGAAGCTGTCTGAAAGGGGTTTGTATGGGCTGAAACCAGGTGTTTCAGTTTCATTATCTAACCCCTGTACCTCCTAACATGTTTCTATAAATGTTTTTCTAGACATTTAATGTCAGAGTAATGTATTGTTTCCCCCAGTAAGTTTTTTTTTAAAAGATGCTGTTTTTATTCTATAAACACAGTCAAGCTTTTAGATTGCTATTTCTGGTTACAGGCAGTGTGAATTTGCTGAATATTTAGTTTCAGCAAAACTTCTAGATTAAACATGTGCTAAAAGTTGACAACACACCTTTTTAAACATTGTTTGAAGCTAAATGTGACAAAGTTTAGCTGTTATTTTTAGATTAGATAAGGTTAACTTTATTGTCCCAAAGGAAATTTGTCTTGGGTACAGACCCTGACTGCCACACAGTTCAAAACAACTCACAACAGTCACATTACATTCCCACACAAAACACACATTTACAATAAACACATTTCAAGACAAATAAATACATAAAGAAGCATGTCAGTACAGTTTAAAATGTTGAACATATACCTAAAGTGTTTGTTACTATTTATGGCTTTAATAGAAAATGGAACAAATGAGTTCTTGTAGCGGTTCAGTCTGAGATGCCGACCTGAAGAAAGAAACTGATACTCTGAATAAAGAGTGGGGTCTGAGATGATTTTCTGGGCCTGTTTGGTTATTGTTTTATTGAAAATGGTTTAAAGTGAGGGATGCTGCTTGACTCCCATCAATTTCATATCTTTATGTGTAAGACAACTGAGTTTGGCCTTCATATGGACAGACAGGTTACCAAACCAGGCGGAAATGCCATTCCGCACATTAGCACAAAGGGTTTTATGAACAAAGCCCTATGCATCATGTGTTTTTTTTTTTTTGCCTTTTGGTTTCCACAATAAACAAAGTTACACAAAAACGTTGGCAACATTTTTATATCGGATGTGTTTTCTGATGCAACCTGGGCTCAAACCAGCGGCCTCAGGATTATGACCTCTGAGCTACCAACACCATTTGTATTAACACAGCAGTCATCCACTTTGGTCCTGGCCCCACTCTAATTAGCTGTTAGCTCTTTGAACTAGCTTTTAGCTCATCAATCCCATCATTTTGAAACAGTTCAAAGAAGTAAAACAAGTAACACATTTATTGTTTATAACTTTTTGCCACATAAACTTTATTTCAAAAGATCCGGCTGATCCATTTAAAGTGCCTACCAGAATGAAAGGCAGCAACTTCTGACAGTTTGTATGTGTGTGTTACTTTTTTTAGTTTGTGTGTGGGAACAGTGCATGACTCGATTCCTGCAGCATTTTATGTACACAGTGCATGTTTTCGCCGCCGTAAAGGCATCTTTTCTTCTGTCATGCTCATAAATTCAATTTCTCAGTCAAGAAACATGAAACAGGAATTAAAAAAACAGACTTCCACTGCGGCTGGATGTGTTCCAGTACACTTTCAGCCAAATCCCCCTCTTTTTTTTCTTCTTTATTCTGTATGCAACAGGGAAACGTTTTAACCGGGGTTGATTGTGCAGACCTGTCTGCCAAGGATTTTAGGGAGAGCAATGGTGTTACCATGGCGCTTGCACCCCTTTCTGTGAGCCAGTGATTCCCCATTGGGAGAAATTTTGCATGCGAGTTGGAGAGAGAAAGCTGCTTGCCCCCCAAATGCATTCCATCACCATCACCCCAAGGGCCCACTGCTGGAGCCTTATTTCAATACACAGAATAGAGGTGGGACAGAGAGGGTTTGAGGGCATAGGAAAAGATGTGTATATTAGGCTGGAAGAAAAATGCTTTCAAAGGACTGTTTTGAGGTGAACAAGAAGGAAAGTATCAAAGAGATATATTAGAAAACAGAGGCAAAGGTCGTAAAGAGATCCAAGTGTCTGGAAACAGTGGGATTAAAAGCTTTGAAGGTAGGCCGTTTGAATTTCGATACCTTGAAATGTCACAATTTTGAGGGATCTATCATCAGCACTGCTGTAGTCTTGAGGGGGAGGACCTCTTTTGCAAGAAACTTCAAACCTCAAGACAACTACAAGTTTTACAATCTAGTGATAGGGGTCATCCAGATGAGCAGCCTTATGTGAGTCTAAAGCAGGCAAACACGCCAGTCTTATCATGGAGCTGGATTTCCTATTTACTTTTTGGAGCTCATTCCCTTTTTTCTTTAATCTGCCATCTAACCTGCAGTGACGAGATAAAGCTGTGCTGACTTTTCCGTGAACGCACTTATCAACGCGTTTCAGTGCCAACGAGATGGACAGGATGTTCGCTTAGCATTCATTATACAACGCCCCGTGTTTCACACACACACACACTCCTGCCTACAGATCCACACCTACGGCACATGATCTCATGCGCAGGAAAGAAAAAAAACACAAAAAAGGTGCACACACACACACACACACACACATCAACCCGGCTTTCCACTTGTGCTGCTGGTGTCTACAGGCTGTTCACAGTAATAGCTTCAGCTTTCAGAGCTCTTAAGTGTGTGTATGTATGTGTGTGTTTTTTGGCTCCAATAAGACAATAGTGCCTGCTGAGCCGGCAAGTCAGAATATCAAACAGCAAATGGAAATCCTGAGAGCCATCTGCACCAACACCAACTTGTAACATGAATTTTTCATCATTCGGTGTGGTAATATTACCTCATTAGAGTACTCAGGCAGCCATTCAGTAAGTGTGGTCATTGTCTCTCTGCCAAGATCGGATCAGCAGTTGTATCAGAACAGCTCCATTCATTCACCTCCTCGTGTGCAAATATCAATATGTGCAGGTAAGCGTGTGCGCTATTTTACTTTGCTGATAAGCAGAGATCCTGGGGAACGACGTGAATGCACAGCACTTGCAACAATTTTCCGTTGTGTCCCTTTCACACTAAATGTTCCATCTACTTGCGCGGATCTAGTTACTTTCACTCAAACTGCTTCTGCTGAGATCAGGAATTATCTGACAACGTGAGGGGTAAACATGATTCACTGTCTACAGTATGCTGTTGTAAACAACTAGGATGTCAAAGACCGAGCAGTGGAGGGGAAACAGACTCGGAGACTCGGAGAATTAAAAAAAGGTAAGTTAACAATATGCACAGGTGGAGCTGAGGGTTTCTGTAAAGGAAGGAGAGGGTCAATGTTTTTCCAGGTAAGGGAGCGATATGGTGAGTAGGTTTGTCTCGCAGGTACGAGGAGGTCATGCAGTGAGGAGAAGAGGGTGAGTCATCCAGGATGGGTTGGAGGACAAAGTTTTGCAGCTAAGTGGAGCGTTCCAAGGTCTGATGAACAAACGAAGGGTAAGACTGCTTCCTGGAGACCTGGTTAATACTGAGGACACAGGTAAGTAAAGCTCAGACCATTAGGATAATGACAGCAGCTATGAACTATACCGAGAGTGGGTGATGCTCCCGCAAGTACCAGATCATCTCATCGGCCTTTTAAACCCATGGAGCAGGACGGTCAGGAGCAGCTGCTGCCAGTTACCTCTGCTGGCCAATCAGGAACTTCAGGCAAACAAAGTACTGGAATCTTACATATGATGGAGTGGACAGGGTGAGTCAAAAGTCGTGGAAACAAAAGAGACAATTAAATACCCCAGTGAGTAATGGATGAAGAGGCCTATCTTTCATGCTATATCCAGAATATGGTCGCCATCTTGAAAGCTGCCATATTGGATCAAGGGCAAGTTTTTCCAAAGTTAGGCCCTCTCACCCATTACTTGTTGGTGTTTTCAAATATTAAATTTTCCTGGAATAGGAAGGTCACCGGTTTGATCCCCCGTCCTGCTGTCTCAGTTGTTGTGTCCTTGGGCAAGACACTTCACCCCAATGCCTCTGATGTATCCCATCAGTGTATGAATGTGACTGGCACTGATTAGTCTCCATAGATGATTGTACATGTTAGCTTTTTAGGAGATCTGGTAGAGTGCTGTGTGAATGGGTAAATGAGGGCACAGATTGTAGTGTGAAGCGCTTTGAGTGTCCTGGTTCGTTTAGAAAGGCGCTATATAAGTACAATCCATTAACTATTTACCCCCAACACAAAGACCACTATTCGGAAAAGCCACGGGTGGCAATGACTGACGCGAGGGGGTACCCGATGCATCAAAACTGGGTGCAGACATTACCTGACCAAGCATCAATTAGTTGGTGAGTCGGGAGTGAGAACATGTTGGTGGGCCAGATCTTACAATGATGTCACTTTTTTTAAGATGTTTTTGAGACTTGTCACAACTGGCCCAGTTGTGGTTTGGTTTATGTGGTGCTGGCCCATGCATGGACCACCTCTGGCAAATCACGTCTGAATCAACAAAGGGGCCGTCATCCTTTGCAATAACTGGGCTGAGTGTTCGAGGGCTTAGTGCTGTGTGTGGGCCAGAACTTGGTTGGACAAATTTTGCTACATGAGGTGGCTTTTGACTCACAAGGTGTCCTGTGACTTTTGACTCACCTTACATTTAAAATGCTCTGGTTCTTCCTATTTTTTCTTGCTTTTATCTGGCAGTTGGCTGGGTTCTCCTGGTGGAGTCAGGATAAGGCTAAAATCCTTAAACCCCAACTTCCAAAATCCAACTTTAATCTCATTAAAATTTTGTGGAAGGACTTGAAACCTCCACTGTATCTTCAGTCTAATGCAGTAAAATGTTGAATTTGTTTCAAAATATAAATGAATGTCTGTTTGTGTCTTCCCTATCAAATAACTACAGAATATACCCTAAGAAAAATAAAGCAAGATTTTATTTTTGTGCAAAAAAAGCAATTTAGTTTTTAACGACATAGTGACCATAATACCTACATCTTTTAAAGCCTATATGACACACTGATATCGTTGGCCATCTGTATTAATAATGAGCAAACAACTAAGGATTTGGGGAAGAAGTCTGCTCCAATCCTGTGATATAACCATATATGTGTTTCAACAGGTCTTAATCCACATTACACGGATTTCACATGAGATACACGGGGATTTGAGAAGATCAACGTCTGCTCAGAGACAGAGAAAGGAGAAAAAAAAATATCCCTCTTTTGCTTTTTTGTCATCCACATATCAAGTGAATTTCACTGAGTGTTTATGTGGCTGGGGTGTGTGTGGTTAGGGATGCTGCAGACTTTTCCTTCTAATCTTTTTTTTACATGTTCATCTCTAACATATTGTGGTTGGTCACAAGTCCCACATCTCCCTGCTTCCATAAGCTCTAAATCCTTTATCACTTTTATTGTCATGTACGCTTAGCATGATGATGTTTTCTTGCCTGGGCTCCTTACACGGCCTGCCTTTCTTACATTTGCTGCTGTAATCACCTTATTTAGTCGTTATGGTCCCATAAAACTGTTCACCATCATCTTGGTCGCAAGCGTTCATCATCACGTTTGTGATGGGATCGGGAGCGACTCGCTGACTAACATGCCGGTGGCGTCACCAGCCGCCTCCGTGTCTGAGGCAACCTGGTGCGTCTGGCTTTCCCTGACCTCCATCGCGCCCCGCCCTCCAGCGCCTGTTTTTGTCATGCTAATCTGGTCCAAGGCTGCCGTCAACAGCAGGTTCCCAGCCCGTCTGCTGTGAGTGATTTACAGTAAAGCTCCAGTTTGAGTTTTAAAGGGGGTTAGTTACATTTTTTGGTGGAATTTTGTGAATAAGTTTATGAATAATTAACATCTTACCTGCTATAGATAATTATTTGAATAAACTTAGTTTGGAGAAACTGAAATTTTGATATAATTGATGCGCAAACAGATTGTTATCATAGTTAAATGTCTTTGAGTTTTTGATTAGTTCAGGTTATAAGTATAAAACAATTCAGCATGGAACTATACCCAAGCGCTCACTATAACCTTCTCTTATATAATATCTGCGTGTCCATGCAAAATTTAAAGATGGCCATCACTTTTCAAGATGGCAGCCAGTTGTACGATTTTCTGACACTTTAAATATGTAAACATTGTCTTCCTGCGTAGTAGGGTTAATTAAATAAATTGTCAGAGTTCCTTTACACTATTTACCATTTCAACAAACATGGCATACAAAATGGTTGCCATTGTTTGATAATTTGGCAACTAAGAAAGCCAAAAATGTTGATGGATGTTTTTATCTGGCAATAAAAAGGGAATTGAAAGAGGATCAATAAGAGTTACAATGTTGATGCTTTGTGATTGGATAGTTAACAAAAAAAATATTTATTTAAGAGGATAGTTATGACAGCCAGACTTGCAGCCACTTTTGGTGAGTTGTTCACAACTCTTTACAGTGAGTCCGGAATATTTTCCATTGATCAAATCTTTTCCCAACTCCAGTCAGATCTCTGGTTCTGGTTGACAAGTTGTTAAGTAAAACTTCCTCTGTTAATACGCCTTTTGCTTTCATTAACGTGGTTTCAGTTTTTATTGAAGTTTCCTCTGCTTTTGCATCCACATTTTAGAGTTTTGCAATCACACAGAATTGTCACCAGCTTACAACAACTCCAATATCAAAGGCCCCACAGAGGGTTGTAAGCACCATGAAAATCAAAGGCTGTCCCTCGGCCTCCCTGGAGGAGATTGCCACGTCGGATGCTTGAGAAGCTCCACCACCATGCTTACAGATCCATCCCAACCAGCTCATCACCTGTACGAACAGGCTGCAGGTCAGTGAAGGTCTGTACATTCAGACTAAAGAAACACATTTGTACCTGGGTCATCAGAACACTAAATAGCTGCTGACCTCACAACTTCCTGGCTTCCTGTCTCATTCTGTTCACACCCATTCACCATTTAAACATTTCACTTTGATGCGACAACTGTGCACTGGTTTCAAATTTCTGCAACTTTTGCCTGTTTTTGCCACTTTTGCTGTCAATATAATGTCTTGTGTACGTCTTTTATATGTGATATTTTTGGATAAGGTTTTAATGCCATAATTTGTGACATTGTTACATTGTGTGTATTTTGATTACCTTTTGATAGTCTTTGAGTTTAAGATCAAGTTTAGTTTTCTTTTTGAGTCATCATTATGTTTTCTGTATCTTGTCATTCTTGTTACTTGTGTTGTTTGTCTGATCTGTCTTTGAGTTTTATTCTGCAACCTCAAAACTGTTTGTTCAAGTTTTGATTGGGATCAGTTTTTGTTCTCCACCTTTCCTGCTACTCACCGAGTATCTGCTCAGTCTTCTTGTTTGCGTAGCCTGCTCCTCGGTCTAACCACACCCACTTTCACTTTGTAATGATGCTCAGGTGTTTGTGATTGGATTTATTAGTCTCAATCAAATATATCCACTTTGTGTCAACTCTCCTTTCAGGTCGGAATTAGTCTGATCAGAGCTAAATGGGGTCATATGAAGAGCAATCTACAGCAGGTAAGATATTAATTGCTCACATGTTTTCCTCAGATGCCACTTTGAAAAGATCTGATATTACTGGCTTCTCCTATTCAACCGCAGTGATTGTACTTTTGCCTATAAAAATACTTTTACTCACAGTAACCTCTAAAGAGTTTTGTTTTATTAAGACGTCACATTTTGAGGGAGCATAACAGAGAAATGATTGGTTGTATAATGAAGCCTTCCTGCAAATTCTGCCTTGAATAATCTCTAAGAAAGGATAACGTGTGACACATTACATGCGTCATGCCTTAGACGATCGATGCTTCTCGTCGCCGCGACTCGTAAAACATCGGCGCAAACAAAGAACCACAACCGCGCGGAGTGTCAAACTCAAAAGAAAAAAAAAAAAAGAAGAGAAAAAGAAAACATTATTTGTTTGAGCAAACATCGCTTCTACAACCCCTGTCACCCTTATTGCTTTGGTGAGCGTCACACAATCGCTGTCCTCTGCTCCCAATATGATAAGATTTACTGCCATGTCCAAACGGGTAATCTTGTTTATTCACTGGAGCTGTTTGGAACATCCCAAGATCACCAGGGAGAATTAAAGCCTCGGAGTCTCAGCGGGAGGTCGAGGAAGGGAAAAGGAAAATGTCCTTTTTATCTCCATTCAGCCCCTGTGTTGATGTTCATTAGTACTGTAACAGCGGATATAATTTCTCTGTGGCTTACCCCCCCTCTGGTGGGGATCTCAGTCTCTTACTTGCTTGATCTCTTGATCCCTGCATCTCCCTGTATTCAGTTATAGATGTGAACGTGTTAAAAAGAAACAAAGAAGTAGTCCTTTACAGCTATCCTATCCTGCATGTTGTGGGCCTTCCCACTCTAAAGTCAGGTTTTAAAATCAACTTGGAATTTATGAAAAACTTGTTGAACTGATCAGCAGGAACAGGGTCAGAATCTGGGCTGCCAGCCTGACCGTTTAACAGGGCTGCGTGGACCGTCACACCAGTCCGCTCTCTGTTTCTTCACTCATAAGAGGCTTTTGCTGCTTTTTGCCTCCCTCCACCATCAGTCCTTCACCTCTATTCAGATAAGCTCAAGCTTTTACCACTTAGTTTTCTAAGAGGAATCTGCAGACAGCCAGAGTTTGTGTGTGTGTGTGTGTGTGTGTTTTTTTTATATTGCGCAAATCCTCTGAGTATGGACTTTTTATTTTAAAAGGCATTTAACATTATGTTTTAATCTGTGCTACTTTACAGAAGCCAGCCTACTGCTTTCACGCCCAAGACCTAAGAATGTAAAGATTAACCCAGAGCTCATCGCAAACGGTTGGATTGTTTTTGAAATGGCTCGAGCTTAATCTGTGATACGATTTCTCCCTGGTTCCAGGAGAGCAGCACAAAATAAAAATAAAAAAGAAAAAGGTAAAAACAAACCCCAGCTGAGCAGGTGTAATCTTTAGAATGAGATAGCCCGCGTTATATAGAGCAAACCGCAAAACACGGCACCGACATGACAACACGCGCTCACAGTCAAGCGTGCCCGCGTCCTCTGGAGGCTGACAATCTCTCCATCAGCGGAGCGCTTGACTTGCCATATCAATTCAGCCGTGAGGGAGAGAGAAACAAACCACATGGACAAGACATCTTAGGTGACAGAGAGCTTTTTTATTCACCCTCTTTCTTACTTTCACCTCCTAATAGATGAGACACTGAGATATCCGCAGGGGATTGTTTGCGGTATCTGTGTAGGCGGGTGATGGGGTGGGCAGGTTGTATGAGGTTGCATCAGCTGTGGTGCTGAATGAAGATTCCTAGATTTCACTCACGTATGGCGAGGCTATTGAAAGGAAACAGGTGGTGGAGTACACCAAGGATGACTGGGGAGGGGGGGGGGGGGTATTGTAATTAATGCTACAGATGCTGATCTCTGTAGCGCATCTGGAAAGTGCTCTCATTTTTCAAAAAATAAAAAATAAAAAACCCTCAAAATTCTCTGCAAATCCTCCTGGCTTCTTTAACTTGTTTTTTTTCTTTTCTAGTTTCTTTTTCTCCTGCTTTATTCACATCATTTCCTTACTGCTTCAGCTTCCTTCCCATAAAACACACATGTCAAACTTGAGGCCCGCAGACCAAATGTGGCCCACCACAGCATTTTATGTGGCCCACAGGAGCTTCAAAGATGTATTATTGTCTCAAAATTAGCTGATTTAAAGCCAGCATTGGCCATAAACTACATCTCCCATAATGCATGTCGATTATTTTACCATAAAAACGATGGCCTCCCACCACTAGGTGGAGGAGCACAGGATTCAAAAGTAGCCTCATAAAATCTCCATTTCACTGCATTTTTGCCTGCTACATTTTTTGCGGCCCAGTTGTACTGGGGAGTCATAAATTTAAACTGGAATGCCCCTATAATTTCAGTTCAATTCAGTTTATTTATATACAATTAATTATTTATAGCACCAATTACAACTTAAGTAGGAATACTCTGTTGGAAAGTGGGAGAACTCCAACTACACCAGATTAGATATCAAATGCTGAGTAAAATATTCTTACTTTTTCTTTTGATAGTATATCTGTATTTTTTATTTCACATTTAGTCAGTCATACACATAGTACTTTTCAGTGTTTATAAGGGGACATGTTAAAACACTGTTTCCATGCACAAATTCAATTTCAAACAAAACAATTCTCTGACATGTACCTGCATTTTATAGCTTGTGTATTTTTCTGTTTTATTTGTTGCTGCCTATTGGCCAGGACTCCTTTAAAAAAAGAATCTCATTTGAGTTTTTTATCCTGGTAAAATAAAGGTAAAAAAAAACATGTAGAGCTCAGTATTGTTTAGTATTACTCAATTGTAGCAATGAGACGAGGAACATGACGCTTTGTGTTTAGTCGAAGTTAAACATGAAAAGTCAAAGTTTTTTTTGTTTATCACCATCCTCACTAAAGTGAAGACACACAAAAATAAAACATTACAACAAATTTAAACACATCATCCTTCCCCTACCCTCACCCCCACCTACCTCCAGATACAGAGACGGGTTACAACAATTGAACAAAAAAACTGTAAACATTATACATTATTTCCTATTATTAAGATAACTATACACAATATTAACAGCTGATTCAAACCATAAGCTGACAACTTCATAAATAAATCCATCATCAAGAAAGAACATGAAAGATACTTAGTGGCAAGAAAATAAAATATGGATGGATGGATGGATGGATGGATGGATGGATGGATGGATGGATGGATGGAATTATTAAATGATCTAAAGTTAATACAATTCGACCTTTGAGGGCAAAAACAATGCTTATGTGGTCCTTGTTGAAGAGGAGTTTGGCACTCTTGTCCTTAAAGGATGGTTCAGTTCTTTTTAAAATATGGTTCTGTGAAAAATTAGTGAACAAATGTTTTACCTGCAGTGTGTAGCACTTTAAACAGCCTCACTTTGGAGGAATGGTGTTTGATTTTCACTGAACCAATAAGCTAATAGCTGGTTCAAGCTGGACAAAGACCAACGTGGACTGCTGCCATTTTTAAACTCAAGATTTCAAAAAAAAAAAAAAAAAAACTACAGCTATGCAAGCTATAAAGCTTTATGCCACCATCACTTTCACAATACACAGTCATTCTGGCAGGAATAGTTGGATATTCCTGCAGGAAGCTCCCAGCTATACTGGAAGTGCTGCAGCTGCTGCTTCTAGCATCAGAACTTTCAAATAACCATAAAATTCAGTGTAAATGATGGTGTAATGTGAAATTGACAACAATGTAAAAACTAAAAAAAAAAGCATTGTTCACATGAGATTTGAGCTGTTTTTAGATGCCAGCAATCCACTTTGGTTTTGGCCGCACACGGACTAGCCATTAACTCGTCAATCTGATCACAGTTCAAGTCTGTTTTTTACCAAACTAAAGCTGTTCAAAGTGCTTTGTACAACAGGTATGATGATAATAGTTTATAATCTTACCAGACAACGGTTTGATTATTTGCTTCATGTCAAAACTCTTCCGTTTGTTCACATCTCACTATATTGATATGAACAGCAGCTGCAGCAGTCCCACTGGTCTGAAGTCCAGTCTCCTCTGATTACAGTGTGCTCAAGATTAGAGGGAATTTGCTCTCTAACATATTCAGCCTGGCATTATTCTGATATCCCCACGAACACATGCTTCACAGGAGGAGCGCCGCAGCCGGCCCAGAGGCGCCGCCTCATCTTCGACAACACGCGGAGATCCAGGTGGAAGGTAGCTATCAGAGCTGACGAAACAAGTCTACAAGGTTTTGTTTCATGGCGGAGAGAAGGGGATAAAGTTTGCATGTATTCAAGTGGCATTTTTTGGGAAACCTTTTGCAGTAAATGATGGGGGACTGTGGAGAGACTCAGCAATAATAGACATGATATACTATATTCTATAACATGTCATCATCTCTTTTCTGCTCCACTGTCATTTTACATGAATACAACAATCAATAAATTCTGGAGGGAAAAGCAGACTTTTTTTTCATTTGCATTCATTCACACATCAAGGGCACATTAAAATAAGTGCAAAGAATTTTGAATTTTCTCCCCTCTTATCTCCCTCAGCTCAACAAGCGCTGTGCCAATGGAGCACTGGGGAGGGGAGGAAAAAAAAAGGATCTTTGCATAAAACAGCAAGCAGGCAAAATCTAAAACAGTTGGTAAGGAACTCTAAATAATCATGGTGCTTTGGAAATGAATGCATTAGCATAACTTAGTCCTACTGAAGTAATCACTCGTCTTGGGGTGAGAAGGAGCCCCTCTGGGCTCATTTCAAAGTTCCTGCCGCTTCTATCCCCCTGAGCTCAGCCTTGGCAGGAATGACTGACCTCCTGAGACCAAAGGGTGGATGGGACATGTGGCGGAGAGGAAGCGGTTCAACACCCCTGTCGGGTTGGAGCAAAGTTCCTCCGGCAAGCGATGAAGGAGAATAAAACCCATCTTTGGGTTCTTTTCTATCCCCATGGCTTTGTGGGGACGACCAAATACACCGAAGGCACCATAAAAGCGTGACCATGTCAACAAGTGTTAAAGAGGAGCCAAACAAAGAGGACTGTTTTCAAAAACATGTCTAATCTAAAGTTTTCTAGTAACTTGAGCATTAGACTGTGTCAATAATTCTACAATATGATTGTTGTAAAAGTAAAATATTTTTATTTAAAGCATCTAGATTAGCACAAAATAAAGAGGAAATAATGTGTTTGGTAGATTATTTCTTTGTTGTAACAAAGCTTTTTAATAAATTTTGTACACCTGATTGGCAGCACGTACTAAAAGCTACCAGCATCAGTAAGGGCTCAATACCAGCATTTTACAAATACTCAATCAAACTACTCCAATACCCAGAACCAATACCAATTGATTTGCCCAGACGTTCACATTATATTTTAAATGTGACCTCCAGAATCCAGTGTGAGTGATTTATTTATCAGGTGACGTCACATTCAGTTCACTGTTTACAGAGTGATATGAATGATTCTGTCGTAGTTGTGCAGCCAAAACGTATTAAATAATTATCTGTCATACTTGTTTACTTCACTGTTTACAGAGTAATATGAATGATTCTGTCGTAGTTGTGCAGCCAAAACGTATTAAATAATTATCTGACATACGTGTTTACTTCACTGTTTACATTTGAACCTGCCTCTGGTCGACTTCTCCACTGCAGCATGTATTTATTAAATGAAGCAAGCATATCTAGTAATTCTAGTATCCATACAGTCTGACACCAACGTTACAATCCTATGTTTCTGTGGATTCTCGGTCATCCAGGACATGGAAAATTAAAAGAACAAAGACGAAGCAACTGGACTTCTGTTCTATAGCTGAAGCTGTGCAGAGCTACAAGATTAATACTGCATTACTCAAGGTTAGTGTCATTCTTATTACTTTGATCGATCCGTATACCCTCACCTAACAGGTTCTAAATAAAAGAAATGTGTTTTTATAACTTTTGTGTAATGTTTAAGTTCTAACTTAGTCAGTATTGGTACTCGGTTTCAGCAAATACCCAAACTAAAGTACTCATACACAGTTTGAGAAATACTGGTATTGGGACACCCCTATTTAAAAACAAGTGTCAGTAGCAACAGCAAAATAAGCTGTTTGACACAGATTTGGCAAAATTTTCATGTGCGCAACTCCCCTACTCAGCTCTACTGCTCACCCCACAAATGTATGTTCCTTACAAATGTGGCACCATTTAGAAAGGAAATGAACAGGCTTTCCAACGGTATCAGATTTATTGCCAACATTTTTATAACAAAGAAACCCAACAAACACAAATTTCCTTATTTTACTGTGCTAAATATATTTAAAAACAGAGTCTGGCATTTGGTAAAAACCAGTCATAATGCCAGTGAATAATGTCAAAAGTGATACCATCTTTTGACATTTTGACATCACATTTACCTCCACTTATCCACCGTGGCACAGAAATCTTCCTCGCCCTCTCTCTTTGCCGCCCTGTTGATAGCTGTGCTGCTTGTTTTGTGCATCTGGAGCTGCACGCTGCTGTCAGCCTCTCTTCTTGTCTGTTGCCAGTCGGTCATTGGCTTTTCCACCTTATCTTCCCCCTCACTGGGCTCATCGTGTAGCCAGTGTTGTTGTATTTACTAGAATATTGTCAGTGAATTTCCATCTGCACTTTCAAACATAATCACTTGCTGTTCATTCTAGCTCGCTCCGGCATTTTCGTTATTTCATTGTGTTTTTGTCATTTTATCCTCATAATGTGTCTCAAGCAATTCATTTGGAAGATGTCAGGGTTTTATTTTTTTATTTATTTTTTTGTTTGTTATTGGTCTTTTATGTCTCACATCCAGACAGCAATACTGTTTTATTTGTATTTTATACAGCTGAAGTTGAATGTCATGGCTGATGGTCCTTGGTGTCTGACAGCTGATGTTTTTCAGTTAAATGAATGATCCTCGTGCCAAGGCGGCATCCTTGGTTATACTGTATACTCTGTAAAATATAACATGTTGTTTTAACTAAAAAAATACAAGTGAGGGCAGACTTAAAATGTGAAGGTAACTGAGAAAATCCTGTTTTACCCCAACAATATTACTTTAAGTTATCGTATATAATCCTCTCAATTCATCTGACTTTAAAGTAGCTGGAACATACAGAGCTACTTTAACTGAACTAAACTAAAGTGAACTAAACTCTTTGTTGCATTTCTGTACAGTATTCAGTGTGACGTCTCAAAGGAGAATGTTGAAATACTCAAGGTTGGATAAGTGGTTAAGCATTTTACTAAAACAAAAGGTATTTTAAGTTTTAAATCTAAACAGTCAGGAATGTCTTTCTTTCATTGTGACTCATCACAGCCCACAGACTCTTTGTCTTTTTAGATTGATTGCAAAGTGATGAAGAGAAAGTAGATCAGATTGTTCATAGTTTCAGATATTGTTAAACTTTGCAAATGTCAACAATATGACAAAATAGGTACCAAACTCTGGTGATGAAAAGAGAAACGGATGAGGTCAGGCAGTAATCTGTGTGGATTATGATGTTTGCAGACGGCACTGTGATTTGTGGTGAGGACAGAGAACAGGTGGAAGAGAACTTGGAGAGGTGGAGGTATGTATCATTGGTTTGAGACTAGGGGTGTCACAATACTAGTTTTTCTCAAACCAAATACAAGTACTTTAGCTATACCGACTTGCTTACTTTAAAAAAACGCATTTCTTTTATTTAGAACAAGGTGACTCTGCTTCCTTATTGGTCTACAGCCCCTCTGACTGGACCAAATCCTATATTCAGCATTATGTATACTGCTGAAACATTTTTAAATAAATAAAAATAACAAACACGGCTTTCTTTCAACTTATTCTTAATAAATATCTTAAACATGGAACTGATAAACCTTTTCACTTGAAATGTAATACATTCAATTTAGTATCAGTCCTGGTATCAAGGCATTTTGTAAATGTCACCATTAACAAAGTACTTGTAAAAAATGCTGGTATTGGCATCAAAACACCACTATTTGAGACAATAACTGTTTATAAGTTGTTTAATTGATATTTTCTACAATATGAACAATAACAAATTTATACTGTGTCTTTTTTGTCACAAAAAGCCATTACACATTTTTCAAGAATAGAATAGAATAGAATAGAATAGAATAGAATAGAATAGAATAGAATAGAAATAACCTTTCATTGTCCCACCGAGTGGAAATTCAGGTGTCATCACACTAGTTATTTTACAAGCTATAGATAGTGCACACAAAACAAAAATTTAACACTGACTAGCCATAAACAACTACTATTAATAAAAACATATAACATAAAGAATTGTGCAAGGCTAGAGAAAGATATGTTCTGTTTTCGAGACATTAGACTATCAGAATTTGACAGAATTCAACATTAGGAATCAGAAATGACCTGTTTTCAGTGCACAATCATTATACCAATGGTTGTGGTTATAGTTAGGGCAGGTTTAACAGTATTAAAATGGATTCCACCCGAATATACAGCTGGCATGAGGCAGAGGAAACAATAGTCGCCACAACAAGGCAGAAAGTGTTTTGCTGTTAGCTGTCTTTATGCCTCTGTGTTCATCTACATAACAGCAACTCAAGCTATTCCCAAAGAAGTTGTCTTTAATTAGATTGCGCTGAATAAACAAAGGTTAAAAGTGAAGAATTCCACTGGAGCCTCTGTTTCAGGGAATACAAAGTTCATTTACAAATGACAAGTGAGGGCTGTGTGTATTTCTGTTCTCATTAGCATGGCCCTCCTAAGAGTTGCTCTGTATTATGTATTGATTTCCCCCCCCCCCCCAAAAAAAAATGTAAACAAGTCCAATCATTTATGTCACCAGTTGGCCAAATGTTGCATGACTTGAATTTATGTCAGTTTCTATCAATCTTTATTCCTTTGCAGTGGATTGTACGCTACTCCTAAGGGAAAACATGTTCATCTTGGCAGTTATTGCTTTTTGTAGGATATTTTTTTCCCCACATCACATCAACTTTACCCATTTCCTTCCTTATTTTTGTTGATAAGGCTACTTGTTCACTCCACTCAATGGAACAGAATATTTGAACGTCTTTGATCATCAGAGAAATTATTATGTGATGGACCACAGACATAATGAATGTGAAAACCACACAATGGTACTTTCCCCTTACACAGTTAGCAATATAGGAAGACAGCCTCTTAAATATATTTTGCTGGGTCAACCTTCTCGTTACTAAAATCCAGTGGTGGGTACAGTTCCCCTAAAGCACTAAAGCACTAAAAGGGGAACTAATTTCCTGATTAGTGCTTTAGAGCGTTTGTTATTTTTTAAATTCATAAGTGGATTGGCACTTGCTAAATTTATGGGCTAAATTTAGAAGCACTAACTGAGGTCTATAAATGTTATTGGTCAACATTATTGTTCACAGTTGAGGGTGAAAGCTGTCATATGTGTGTCACTTATCTACAAGGTCAGGTGTCAAACTCAAGGCCCCTGGGCCAAATGTGGCCTGCGGGTGACTCCCATTTGGCCCGCCAAGGGCACTAAATGACGACATTCTGCACACAGTTTACTCTGAAGAATGTTCCATGCATCAACTGGATTATGTTAGTGCTTTAGAATTAGCTTTTGCTAAATTTTTCAGTGCATTCGTGCTTTAGAATTAGCTTTTGTTAATTTTTTTCAGAACATTAGGGCTTTAGAATTAGCGTTTGCTAAATTTTTCAGTGCTTTAGAATTAGCTTTTGCTAAATTTTTCAGTACATTACTGCTTTAGAAATAGCTTTTGCTCAATTTTTCAGTATGTTAGTGCTTTAGAATTAGCTTTTGCTAAATTTTTCAGTGTGTTAGTGCTTTAGAATTAGCGCTTGCTAAATTTTTCAGTGTGTTAGTGCTTTAGAATTAGCTTTTGCTAAATTTTTCAGTGCGTTAGTGCTTTAGAATTAGCTTTTGCTCAATTTTTCAGTACGTTAGTGCTTTAGAATTAGCGTTTGCTAAATTTTTCAGTGTGTTAGTGCTTTAGAATTAGCTTTTGCTAAATTTTTCAGTACGTTAATGCTTTAGAATTAGCTTTTGCTAAAATTTTCAGTGCGTTAGTGCTTTAGAATTAGGGGACCTAAATATTTGAGTTAGTGCTTTAGGGTTAGTGCAGCTAATATTTAAATTAGTGCTGCCCACCACTGCTAAAATCTGAAAACAAAAGCTGTGTACCATCTTTGAAGAGGTTTTTACAGTTTTGGCACCTGAACCTTTTGACAACTTGCTAAGTTGCCTCTCAGCAGGATAGTTTGTGTGTTTGTGTGAGCATTTTGGGTGGTGGGGGCTGGGGGTCTTAACTACTTGTCTTTGTGTCTTTGGCTTCAATGTGTGCATAAACTGGACTGGGAATGGGATCAGGATGGAAATACAGGTTGGCTTTTGAGCTCACTGGGGAGATATAAATGAGAGCAAAGAAGTTAGCAAGGAAGGGAGCCTGAGACGAAAGTAAAAGGTTGACATAAATGCAGAGAAAACCAGCTCTCCATGTGTGTGTCCACCCTCTGATTTTCCAGGTGTCATTGTTTCTTCCATCCTCTTTTATGCGGCTGCCATTTTCAAACACTTCACTCCAGCTCTGTGTGTGTGTGTCTCAGTGTGTCTCCCTGCTGTATTGTCTCTGTTTCCTTCAGCCTGAGTAAATGTCAACGCAAGCTGCTGCTCTTCCCAGACCGTGCTGTGTGAGACGGACCAACCTCATCGCCGTGGCAACCCTCTGTTCTGCCTCAAAGAAAGAGGCGACGCGAGGAGAAGAAAGGAACTTTTATTCCTCCGCACACCCACAAGTTTCCTCATTCTCCCTTGCCGTTGTGTGGAGTGCAGCTCGGGCCCGAGCCATGTGGTGAAACTCCCAGGCTCGACTGTGTGACAGGAAAGGAGGCGGAAAGAAAGGATGAAATCATTAAGTAGGAGAAGAGCCTTTCTGCAAATTAATTTGGGAAATTCAAATATTGCGGCGATACGTTCCAATACAGGCATTGCTTTTTGACAGTTTCTGGAAATTTGACTGACAGAAAAATAACATGTTCTGCAAATCTGAAAGAGGAGGGAAGGGGGAAAAAAAATCAAAGACGTTTCGTATAAAAGGTAAAACTTCACTGGAATTATCAGCAAAGCAAAGAAAATGGCACTATTAGATTTCTCACAGTAACTACTTTGCTCGGAGCCATTGTATTTGGTTTCAATCTATACCGGCAGGAGGCTGTCGGATACCTTTCTTCTCTGGTAATGGCTTTCTTTTCCAAGCTGACTTGTCACCTCTAACAAGAAGTGCACCTTAAGGGATTTCACTGGTCATAAAGAGTGGTTGTAGTAGCCTGGCCAAAGTCTGTCACTCATTTCCAGAGAAAGGACTATTTTTTCTTCTTTTTTTTTTTCCATGACAGCACAATCGGTTGTGGCACAAAGTTGAGATGCTGAAATGACAGCACTTAGGTATTAGCCGCCCTGAGGGGTAGGTGGGAGGCTGTTGGAGAGACAAAATTTGAGAGAGGAATAGAAGTGTTGTGGTCAGAAGTGAAGAACCATCTGGTTGTTGAGAGACCATATTTTATTAGCCAGAAACCCAGTTTTGTGTTTCTGGTGAATTCTTTGGTGTCTCTGTGAACATTAACACTTGATCTTGATTTAAAA
The DNA here is from genome assembly GCA_032275365.1 of Anablepsoides cearensis. NCBI lineage: Eukaryota > Metazoa > Chordata > Actinopteri > Cyprinodontiformes > Rivulidae > Anablepsoides > Anablepsoides cearensis. Next base: position 8,151,766 of record JAUBOC010000050.1, on the reverse strand, counting down.
GGGGAACTCTGACTAGTTGTAACATTATATTATTTCATAAACATTTACTTTAACTATAAAAAACATTTATTTAT